>JAEIFQ010000404.1:0-45000 GCA_018904025.1 Zaprionus vittiger | reverse complement strand
TCGCAAAAGTTGACCGAACTTGATTATTTAGAGGAAATATTATATAATTTTTCTCTTCCCTTTAAAAAAAATATTCAAAGTCAAACTTGAATATTAAAAATACAAACGCTACAGTCAGGTGCTGACCTGTATAAGGCCATGGATTATCTTAGTATACCGTAAAACAGTTTATAAATAACAGAATAGAATCGCCGTTCGAATTTTCCACCGATTATCAAAAATAATCAGTACCTAGGGAACACCAAGGGGAGGCTACTGCAAATGTAATGGGGCTAGTTGTTCTTAAAAAGTTAAGTATTGGTGACCTACGATTCGACTTGAGATGTTCTGCGCAACTTAAATGTTCCCCAAATTAATTAATTTCTGCAATCTGCAGTCATAGATAGATTCTATCTGTCTAACTTATTTATTTTCGGATATTTATAAAAACTCGCATTGAAAATTGCACTTTATTTGGATTAATATTAAACATTTGGCGGAGATAAATTTTATACAGTGTTCGACGACACGCGCAATTTGAATTAACGAACAGAAGAAGAAGAACGCATAGACAAAGCAAAAGCGAAGTGTCGCAACCATTAGACTGAGCGAGAGGGCAATAGGTATGTATGCATTTCTAGCGCGTACCAAAATTTATTTCATGTGCATCTTGTTGATTTTTTGGAACTAGCTGGAATTGTTCAGTGGCTGGAGTGGATTATGTCCCGGACTGTAATGCTAATTATGTTTGACAATGTCGGGGTTCGATTGCTACCGCGATCGACATGTGAAATTTGTTGTTTTTCATTATTATTTTCCATTAAAATATTTTAAAAGCTCAATAACATTGAAAAGGGGATGCGGCGGTAGCAGGTTTTTTTAAGTTTTTGGTACGCAATATATGTAATTAGAACTTAGTTTTCTTTCGTTGGTACACAACAGCAACTCCAAATCTAATTGTATTGTACATATGTATGTACATACATGCGTGCAATAATGTGTGTTGAAGTGGGATGCCAATACATACATGTGGATATGCAGACATGTATGTATGGGCGTCCCACTCGCACATTCACAACTTTTAAAGGGCTTGTAGTGTAACGGTGGAACTATCGTCTGCTTATGATGGTGCCGGGCTGCCAGATCGGGCTCATATCGATGAGGCTGCGTCGCCACACTGATCGCAGTTATGTATGTTCTAGCATTCTAGTTGCAAAATATTGAAAGCAAAACAAAATAACAATATCCAATAAGAATAATATTGAACTTCATAACAGGCCAAATCCTTTTGGCTCGCGTCTTTTGATGCTTGCTAAATATAATAAAAATAGTAAACTTTATTTATAAATATTTAATATTATTTGTAGCTATTATAATTTTATTGCATAATATAGTATGAAATCAAAATAAGGAAAAACTAATTTGTATTGAAATTTAATTAAATAATTTAATTTGTTTGTAGCGGCTATATTACAGCCCGATTGACTGTAACTTTCCTTTTAGTTTATTAGAATAAAATAAATAAACAAAATAAAATAAAAAATAATTAATAAATGAAAATTTCCACCCGCCTCAAAACCGGGAGTTGAACACACGCACTCTCTCACAGTCTTTTTAATTTGCCATCCGCCACTCTAACCACTCGGCCATTGCCTCACTCATTGGCCTATCGGCAAAGCTGCAAGCTGGTCTGTTACCATACAACGCAAAAAAAAGTTTGAAATGCTGTGTGTCTGACGCTAGATTCGAACCTCGGTATGCTTGTGTAAATTAGGTCTGCTTAAGTATATATGTTCAAAGTGAGTTTTATTAGTATCATATCTCACTTATTAATAGTCCGATTTAAATGAAATTTTCACATAACGCCCGTGGCAAGGTGTTGTCATGTAAGATATACAACTGTGGTTGTTGAGCTAATATTGTAGTTTTTAAATAGTTATTACTGATTTACAGAGGCGGGAAGGGGCGTGTCCAAATGTTAAAAAACTTTGAGACACTGCAATATATACGTATGTTGTCGCAAAGTTTGATGACTCTAGCTCTTATAGTTTCTGAGATCCAGGTGTTCATACAGATAGACAGACATGGCTCAATCGACTCGGCTACTGATACTGAATCAGAATATATATAGTTTATGGGGTCGGAGATGCCTCCTTCTGCCTGTTACGCACATTTCCGTTCCGACAAACACAATAGACCATGAATTTTTTAAAATCCATGGCCTAAAAAATATTCAAAATCAAACTTGAATATAAAAAAAATTAAAATTTTGCTAAATACCCTGGAAATAAAAATGTAAATACGCAAATAATAAAAATATACTTGTGCAATTTGATTCAAAAAGTGTGTAATATATCAAGCGCATTTGTATATATTTGTTATATTTTGAAACCCTTTGCGTGTATATGGACCATAATATACATGCGTTGCACGATGTATTGTTCATTTAATTTAAATTTCATATGTGCATACACTCAGATAATCGCAACAACCTAAAATTATAATGTTGTACCTGCTTCCAGGTTAACGCTTTACATATATTGATAATTCATATAATATTTGTGGCTATCGTATTAAATTATTGTATATATACCATGATATTATCGTTTATGTAAAACTAAGACATTTCGCAACATTTTTTAGGCATAAAAAATTATTTATTGAAGGAATTGATATATGCCAGTAAAATGGTGTATTTTAAACTTCTTTCACTCATAGCGGTGGATCACTCGGCTCATGGGTCGATTAAGAACGCAGCAAACTGTGCGTCATCGTGTGAAGTGCAGGACACATGAACATCGAAATTTTAAACGCATATGTACTTTACGCTGTTATGTACTTTAATAAACGTTAGAGTGCTGCTTAGACTGCATATGGTTGAGGGTTGAGAGACTATGCTTAATAAGTTGTTTAAAATTTATATGAATTTTAAGCATATGGTATATTACTGGATAACCGTCTTTCTAACCATCTTTCTCTTCAAGTGAACAGACGCGTTTTTCTTTTGCTCCCCGAATTTCATTAGATATCTTTGAATAACCGGTGTTCCTTGTAACAAAAGCTTACTAATACTTCTTATAGTGTTTTTCTCTTATTCTTCTCCTACAGAAATCTGTTCACTCGCGAGTGCTTTCTATTAAATTAGTCAAACATTTTTGTTTGGTAATATGGTAATTGGTTTGCTATTGGCTTCTTTGTTTACATCAACTCTTTTTAGTTTTGTTGTTGTATTGCTTGGTAGCTTTGTCTATTTTTAGATTCCGTCGCGAAGGCGCTTACTCTTTTCAGTTCGCTCTCTCTCCTACTTTCGTTTGCGCTGTGCATTTGTTGTTGCAGTTACTGTAACGACAGCTAGTGCTCTCGCCTACTTAGCATTTGCTCTCTTTTTCTTACGTAGTTTGCTCTTAGTTTTTTTGAACGTTTTATTTGGCTACTCTTTTACAGTGGTGTCTTAATATAATGGTAGGACATCTTATCTGTACTATTAAAACCTGTCAAAGCGAGATTACATGCGCTCAACCTAGCATTTTATGTTGGCTGTGTGATGCCAAATGTGCCAACGACAATGCTACAACTGCTGATGCTTTAGCTAAGCGCATTGGGCTGCACTATTACTGTGGGGAGCGTCGTGAGGTGCAGAATGAAATGAGATCTTTCATGCGGCAGACACGGAAAGGGAACTGTTTAGTGGTTTTCGTAAACTATCTCAACAGTTCTCTAAGCTGGACTCGGAATTTAATGGCCTTCAGCTGTTGAGTGAGTCCCCGAAGAGAAAAAAAACTACGCGCAAAGAAGAGACCCTGTCTGCTGTTATTCTGCCTTCAATCGCCTCCGCTCAGCATAGTACTCCGTTGACACAGCCGTTGAAACCGATCACCACATCTGTGGTAACGAGATCGGCGGCTCAGAAGAATTCGGTTCCCGAATCTGTCAACAACGAGTCTCTGCAGCCAATGACGCCAAAAATGCCCTTTACGTTATCACCTACTATAGTCTCGATACCTGTGTCTGCTTTACCCAGGGCGACAACCACTGATTCTTTATCAGTGGTGCCCAAGCTCTTGTAGGGATTCCCCCGAGGAAACAAATCTTTGTTTCCAGGCTTGCCCCTGATCTCACATGTGATGATGTCATGGCTTATATTCAAGCTAAAATACAAGCCGCTGAGATAAAGGTGGAAAAATTTAAGTTCTCTTATGAACGGGACGTATCACCCTTTAAACTTTGTGTCCCCAATGAATGCTTTAACCTCATATGCACGGCTGATTTTTGGCCAGCTTATGGTTATAGAATTCGAGACCATGAAGAAAAAGAATCGTTAGCCGATTAGACTTACTTTGCCAAACCAGACCACTGCGCCTAATAAGACGACGACAAAAAACTAAGTTCGTATCTCTCTTTCGCTTATCAAAATGTAACCTCTCTCTTTTTCTTGCCTACCAAAACGTTAGAGGCCTTAATACTAAGCTTTCTAAGCTGTATGCTGATTCCGTATCCTTTGATTACCACTTACTAATATTTACTGAAACTTGGTTGAAACCTGAAGTAGAAATTTGCTCGATTTTCCCAGACAAGTACACCTGTTTCAAGATGTGATCGTTTATCACGAACAGGAGGTGGTGTTCTAATACCTGTAAAGTCTTCTGAATTAGTTTCAATTGACCATAGTAGACTTTTAGAATTCGTATGTGCAAAAGTAACACTGTATCAAATTTCAATTTATATTACCTGTTCTTATATTCCCCCCTCATCTGATATTTCCGTCTACTTGGACCATCTTTCATCTATCCAAACTGTTGCATCCAAACTATCTGATAGAGATTATCTACTAGCTTTTGGTGATTTTAACTTACCAGAAGTTGGTTGGTCATCTCAATCCGGTAATTCTTTTTAAATAGCCTATCAGAACTATCTTTATTTCAAATTAACAATATTACTAATTGTAGCGGTAGAATGCTTGATTTAGTTTTCTTTTCTAATATACTACTAAACACTATCTCCAGAACTGATCCCTTAGTACATCCTGAAGATCCCTACCATCCTACTTTTGACCTTGTTCTAGCTCTGGCTACTCCAATGCAAACTGCATCTGTTCCTCGTAAAATAAAATCACGTTGTTTCCGTAAAACCGATTTTGGAAAACTTAATCATTTAATTTTAGAACATGATTGGTCATTTTTAGGCCATGGATTTTAAAAAAATTCATGGTCTATTGTGTTTGTCGGAACGGAAATGTGCGTAACAGGCAGAAGGAGGCATCTCCGACCCCATAAACTATATATATTCTGAATCAGTATCAGTAGCCGAGTCGATTGAGCCATGTCTGTCTGTCCGTCTGACCGCCTGTCCGTCTGTCTGTCTGTCTGTCTGTATGAACACCTGGATCTCAGAAACTATAAGAGCTAGAGTCATCAAACTTTGCGACAACATACGTATATATTGCAGTGTCTCAAAGTTTTTTAACATTTGGACACGCCCCTTCCCGCCTCTGTAAATCAGTAATAACTATTTAAAAACTACAATATTAGCTCAACAACCTCAGTTGTATATCTTACATGACAAATACCTTGCCACGGGCGTTATGTGAAAATTTCATTTAAATCGGACTATTAATAAGTGAGATATGATACTAATTAAACTCACTTTGAACATATATACTTAAGCAGACCTAATTTACACAAGCATACCGAGGTTCGAATCTAGCGTCAGACACACAGCATTTCAAACTTTTTTTTGCATTGTATGGTAACAGACCAGCTTGCAGCTTTGCTGATAGGCCAATGAGTGAGGCAATGGCCGAGTGGTTAGAGTGGCGGACGGCAAATTAAAAAGACTGTGAGAGAGTGCGTGTGTTCAACTCCCCGGTTTTTTGAGGCGGGTGGAAATTTTAATTTATTAATTATTTTTTATTTTATTTTGTTTATTTATTTTATTCTAATAAACTAAAAGAAAAGTTACAGTCAAGCGGGCTGTAATATAGCCGCTACAAACAAATTAAATTATTTAATTAAATTTCAATAAAAAATAGTTTTTCCTTATTTTGATTTCATACTATATTATGCAATAAAATTATAATAGTTACAAATAATATGAAATATTTATAAATAAAGTTTACTATTTTTATTATATTTAGCACGCATCAAAAAAGACGCGAGCCAAAAGTATTTGGCCTGTTATGAAGTTCAATATTATTCTTATTGGATATTGTTATTTTGTTTTGCTTTCAATATTTTGCAACTAGAATGCTAGAACATACATAACTGCGATCAGTGTGGCGACGCAGCCTCATCGATATGAGCCCGATCTGGCAGCCCGGCACCATCATAAGCAGACGATAGTTCCACCGTTACACTACAAGCCCTTTAAAAGTTGTGAATGTGCGAATGTGTTGGGACGCCCATACATACATGTCTGCATATCCAAATGTATGTATTGGCATCCCACTTCAACACACATTATTGCACGCATGTATGTACATACATATGTACAATACAATTAGATTTGGAGTTGCTGTTGTGTACCAACGAAAGAAAACTAAGTTCTAATTACATATATTGCGTACCAAAAACTTAAAAAACCTGCTACCGCCGCATCCCCTTTTCAATGTTATTGAGCTTTTAAAATATTTTAATGAAAAATAATAATGAAAAACAACAAATTTCACATGTCGATCGCGGTAGCAATCGAACCCCGACACTGTCAAACATAATTAGCATTACAGTCCGGGACATAATCCACTCAGCCACTGAACAATTCCAGCTAGTTCCAAAAAATCAACAAGAAGCACATGAAATAAATTTTGGTACGCGCTAGAAATGCATACATACCTATTGCCCTCTCGCTCAGTCTAATGGTTGCGACACTTCGCTTTTGCTTTGTCTATGCGTTCTTCTTCTTCTGTTCGTTAATTCAAATTGCGCGTGTCGTCGAACACTGTATAAAATTTATCTCCGCCAAATTTTAATATTAATCCAAATAAAGTGCAATTTTCAATGCGAGTTTTTATAAATATCCGAAAATAAATAAGTTAGACAGATAGAATCTATCTATGACTACAGATTGCAGAAATTAACTAATTTGGGGAACATTTAAGTTGCGCAGAACATCTCAAGTCGAATCGTAGGTCACCAATACTTAACTTTTTAAGAACAACTAGCCCCATTACATTTGCAGTAGCCTCCCCTTGGTGTTCCCTAGGTACTGATTATTTTGATAATCGGTGGAAAATTCGAACGGCGATTCTATTCTGTTATTTATAAACTGTTTTTACGGTATACTAAGATAATCCATGGCCTTATACAGTCAGCACCTGACTGTAGCGTTTGTATTTTTTCATTGTTAGTATGTATTCGTGCATGCTTTCGTCCCTCTTCTTCTTCCTGTGCGTCAACTTTGTATGTATGTCGGCAATTTTCGACGCGCGCTTAAATTCGCCAATTAGGGCTATTTTAAGTTGCTCATATGTGCTCACCAACTCTGACTCCAGAAACAATTTGGCCATTTTAACCATTTTACCTCGTGCCTGTACATATCGTTGTTTTTCCGTAAGCTCATATGCATCTGCATTTTGCTCAAAATTTTCAAGCCAAATCTCCACTGGGATGCTGACGCCATCGAAGTCGGGTACAATTTTTGCAAAATTGTCTGCAGTTACTTTCGGCTCATTCTTGGTAATTTCATCAGCTTGAATCTTAAGAGTAAGCAGCTGAATTATTTGTTGTAGACTTCTATTACTCTCTGCTTGCATTTCTTTTATTTGGTCTGCACACACTTCTGATCGACACTGTTCTTCTTCATTTTCATTTTCGTCTCCTCGATTTCTCGCCGATCGCGTGACAGCACCATATCGCTGTCCCTTTCTCTCATCCTCACTCATGCTTTCGTATTCACTGTCTGACTCCACTTTTTTTTACATTTGTTCAATTTGCTGCACTTTACAAATGGGTCACTTTTTATTGTTTTATCGGTTGAGCCCCCAAATGTAGGATATTTATTGTTTCGCACAATGGTTTATCTTAATAATAGTTTTGGTTATGGTTTTATAATAGTTTTGGTTATTATATTTTGGAATTAATAAAAAGATGACTCGTGACAACTCTTATTGATCTCCGGACGTAAGACGACTACACAACTTTATCTTTCTCCGGACACGACAACTTTCGGCTTTATGGTCTTTCTTTTCTGCACAACTTTCAACACGCTTGTTTCTTCTTCGACTCCGTTTCTCTAACGACGACATTCCCCTTGCGATGACTATCGATGGTCGCATATCGATAACTATCGTTACATAAAATAATCCTATCTGGTAAAGCGAATGATTAGAAAATGATGTGCCCAGTGGGCCACTTTTGGTAAGCAGAACTGGTGCTGTGGTATGAACCAAACGTAATGTTACGGTGCCCAAATTAACAACTCATACAGAAACCATGAAAGGCGTTGGTTACTTAAAACAGAAGGACGGTGATCATGGAAGTAGAAATCCGCTAAGGAGTGTGTAACAACTCACCTGCCGAAGCAACTAGCCCTTCAAATGGATGGCGTTCAAGTTGTATACCTATACATTACCGCTAAAGTAGATGATTTAAGTTACTTGTAATATAAATTTTGAAACTTTAGTGAGCAGGAAAGTACAATGGTGTGCATAGAAGTGTTTGGCGTAAGCCTGCATGGAGCCGCCATTGGTACAGATCTTGGTGGTAGTAGCAAATAATCGAATGAGACCTTGGTGGACTGAAGTGGAGAAGGGTTTCGTGTGAACAGTGGTTGATCACGAGTTAGTCGGTCCTAAGTTCAAGGCGAAAGCTGAAAATTTTCAAGTAAAAAATATCTAATTGATTTTTTTATACACTTGATAATTTTGAACGAAAGGGAATCGGTTCCAATTCTGTAACTTGTTGAGTATCCGTTTGTCATTAAATATGGGCCTCGTGCTCATCCTGGCAACAGGAACGACCATAAAGAAACTGTCGATAGATATCGGAAGAGTTTTCTTTTCTGTTTTATAGTCGTACTACCATGGAAGTCTTTCGCAGAGAGATATGGTAGATGGGCTTGAAGAGCATGACATATACTGTTGTGTCGATATTTTCTCCTCGGACCTTGAAAATTGAAACACGCAAACTTCTCAACAGGCCGTACAAATATCCGCAGCTGGTCTCCAAGGTGAAGAGTCTCCAGTCGATAGAATAATGTAGGTAAGGGAAGTCGGCAAATGAAATCCGTAAATTCGGGATAAGCAATGGCTGAGAAGATTGAGATAGTCGGGCTTGATTGGGAAACAATAACATGGCTTATGTGCTCGTTCTGGGTAAACAGAGTTTTTATCATTTATGGTAGTTTCTTGTTCCTCGGATAGTTTAGTTACGTAGCCAATTGTGGAACTTTCTTGCTAAAATTTTAAAGAATACTAGCAGGGTAACCAGTTAGTTAACAATCAATTTAGAACTGGCACCCTAGCGGGTGTTGACACAATGTGATTTCTGCCCAGTGCTCTGAATGCCAAAGTGAAGAAATTCAAGTAAGCGCGGTGATCTTGGACTATGCAGAAGGGAATGGCATCCGCAATTCATAAGTCATATGTCAAGTCGACTCAAAACCTTCTCGTGGTGGTCACCGGATACCAGTTGCAATCAGTTCTGGAAGCTTCTGGAAACCAATTTGAGCGGCGAACAGAACCTTGGGGCTACCAACCCCTTGGTTCCAAAAAACTGTTATTGCAAGTTCTTATAATCAGCCTCGGATAAATTCAAGCGAAAGCAACTCTCCTGCGGCAGGCCGCCCAGGAGCCCAACAGAGAAGGGATGTTGAAGTTTTGCCACAAAACGACATATTCCCGTATGAACTTCGTCTGCGTGTAGACGTGAAAGCCAGATGGAGCGAGGAAGAGATAGCCATGATGGCGAGGAAGGAACTCGAGCTCACTGCGAATGGTGAGCGGTTCATAAATAAAAGCCTAGCGGAAGTTGACACCCACCGTAGCGTCGAGTCTATAAAAAAGACAAGACAGAGGGATACATATAAAGCGAAAATTGAGCAACTTTGGAGTGAGGTTGCTCGTATCCCAGAAGCCCAAAATGAACCGCCGACCACATCGCCCCGCAATAGTTATAGTGAGCAAGGGACTTCTTCCTGAAGATCAAGGTTGCCACCTCCAATCGCCCCATCAGTGCATTCGGACATGGTCCTTCTGCGGATACTGCAGGGTTTACCCCCTGTAGAATGTTGTCAGCCGTGGAGAGTCGAGATCTTGCAATCTATCGTTGATAGAGCGCAAGTCTCGGGCAAAAAAGCAACTCTTCAGTGTTTGTCCAACTATCTCCTGGAAATATTTCCGAATCGGAACATCCACCCTGTTCCGGCGAGTGGAAGGGTTCATCCACCTCGCAATAGGAGGCAAAATAGAAGTCAGTGGTACGTTAGGGTTCAACGTAACTGGGACAAACACAAAGGCCGATGCATTGGATCCCTGCTGGAAGGACCTGACGAGTGATGGTCCCATTTTGGAGGCAAGTCATGACACAGCCAAGTATATCCAGTTTGCAAGCAGTACCGTTCCCAACAGACAACCTGCATGAGGGTATATGGTCTCCTATAACACAAAGAGACCTGCGGGCACGCAAAGTGTCATTGGCGTCGTCGCCAGGGCCGGATGGAATCTCTGCTAAAAATGACAGGAGTATTCCTAATGGGATTATGCTATGCATAATGAACCTGATCCTCTGCTGCGGTAACTTACCTAAACTCTTCCGAATGGCCAGAACCGTTTTCATCCCGAAAACGGGGAAGGCATCTCGGCCGCAAGACTTTCGACCGATCACCGTACCATCCATTGTGGTAAGGCAACTAAATGCCATTTTGGCATCCCGGCTTTCCTCATCATTTAGCTGGGACCCGCGTCAGCGGTGGTTCTTTCCTCCAGACGGATGTGCGGACAACAAGACCATAGTCGACTTAGTTCTACGGGACCACCACAAACGCTTTGCCTCTTGCAATATCGGGACCCTCGATGTTAGTAAAGCGTTCGATAGTATATCGCGAGATGCGATTATACAGTGCCTAAATACCTGTAGTGCACCCAAGGCTTTGTCGACTACATACAGAACGTGTACAGGGGCGGAAGCACCTTTTTCAAAGGGTGAGATTGGAGTTCAGAGGCGTTTACTCCTGCAAGAGGCGTAAAGCAGGGTGACCCTCTGTCTCCGATACTATTTAACATGGTCATTAACCGGTTACTTGAGTCTCTTCCCTGCGAGATCGGTGTCAAAGGCGGAAACGCAACCACAAACGCGGCAGCGTTCGCAGATGACTTGGTGCTGTTTGCTTCTACTCGGAAGGGCTTTCAGAGACTCATGGATATCACGGTCGACTTTTTTGTCTTCGGTTGGGCTTACCCGAAACGCTGATAAGTGTTTTACAGTCAGCATAAAGGGGCAGCCAAAACAGAAATGTACGGTGGTAGAACATCGTACTTTCTGTGTAGGTTCGCAGTGTCCAGCGCTGGGCAAACAGATTGTTCTCTTCTGTTGATAGAAGCGGTCTCCGTTATGCAAACCGTTTTGGTGCTCAACACGGATGGGTATGTCACGCATACGCGTTTGCTAAGTGGAAAAGCTTTTCTGAAGGAATCAAGCTGCGGATAAATGCCCTCCCTAAGCGGTCTCGTACCACAAGGGGTCGGCACGAATTGGCAAGGCAGTGTCGTGCAGGATGTGATGCTCCCAAATCACTAAGCCACATCTTGCAGAAATGTCATCGTACTCATGGGAGGCGGGTGGCTCGACACAACGGTGTAGTAACGAAGATCAGGCAGGGGCTTGTGAAACGGGGCTATGCCGTCATTGCTGAACCAAGTCTGCAGGGAGAGACCGGGACGTATAAGCCAGACCTGGTTGCCTTCCGACATGATCGGACTTTAGTGATCGACAATCAGGTTGTGACAGACGGAATAGAACTGGATAGGGCTCACCAGAGCAAAATCGACAAATACAGCGCACCCGATTTACTGACGGCATTGCGACGAGATCACCCGGTACATGAAAACTTTTAGGTCGTCTCCGCGACACTTAACTGGCGTGGCATCTGGAGTTATCAGTCGGTCACCCGATTGAGAGCCTTGGATGTCATAACAGCTAGTGATAGCAATATCATTAGTGCCCAGGTAGTGACCGATGGAGTCTGCGGCTTTAAGACGTTCATGCATCACGCAGGGAACCACCGTGGAGTGTCTAAACGAATATATTTCTTTTCGTTTAAGCCTGCTACCTTGGCATACCATCGAAAAAGGTACAGCGAAATTTCTGGAACGGTCCAGGACGCATGTTGTCGCCCTTGCACATCAGCTATATAACCTGGAGCAGCGGGGCGTAGGTGCTGAATGGATCAGACAAATGCGACATCCAGGAAGAATGGATGAATGGATCAACGAGATTCTTTCTTTCCCTATCTACTTGTCCCTTGTTTACTTGTGCGCCAACGGGAACTTGTTTACAAGTTTCTCGTACTAACCAACGGTAGTTTTACCGCTAGCGACAACGCGTGTCGTGCCAGCCGCGTCAGTGCTGAGCGTGCGTGTGCGTGCGTCTGTGTACGTGTGCGTGTACGCTTGACTGCGTGCGTGTGTGTGTGCGTGTACTTCCAAGTGCACGTGTACTCGTCGTTCGTTCCGTTCTTCGGTTTTTGTGCACTACCGACCCCCCCCTGCCACCCGTCGCACCGAGGGAGGAGAAGGAGATGGAGGAGCACGCGAAGCCGTGCTGTCAGCAGTACCAGTGAGCGTGAGCGTGGCCAGCAGCGTCGCTTCTACCGCGAGCGGTCATAAGCGCAAGGGGAGAGGGCGACCCGCTGCCGCTGCTGCTGCCCCCACCGACCCTCCAGAGGCACTGGAAGCCAGGCCTGCTGTTCCCGCCCCTGCCGCCGCCCCCGCCGCGAGGACATGCCCATCATGGGACACTGTCGCTCGATTCTGGCCGAGATTTCGAGCATCCAGCTCGGAGTCAAAGCCGCTGTGGAAGGATAGATCCCGAGGCGGCAAAAGCTGTTTTCGCTGCAGTGCAGAGATACGATGAGCTCAGCATGTTCTTTGCTATGCGTAACGCGTTGCTCGAGTGCAGTGGATCGTTCGGAGGACCGAAAGCAGGCGCTGGAGCTGGAGAATCCGGACGAAGATCGGGAGAAACACAAATAATGCCGTTATGCAAACCGTTTTGGTGCTCAACACGGATGGGTATGTCACGCATACGCGTTTGCTAAGTGGAAAAGCTTTTCTGAAGGAATCAAGCTGCGGATAAATGCCCTCCTAAGCGGTCTCGTACCACAAGGGGTCGGCACGAATTGGCAAGGCAGTGTCGTGCAGGATGTGATGCTCCCAAATCACTAAGCCACATCTTGCAGAAATATCATCGTACGCATGGGAGGCGGGTGGCTCGACACAACGGTGTAGTAACGAAGATCAGGCAGGGGCTTGTGAAAGGGGCTATGCCGTCATTGCTGAACCAAGTCTGCAGGGAGAACCGACTTATAAGCCAGACCTGGTTGCCTTCCGACATGATCGGACTTTAGTGATCGACAATCAGGTTGTGACAGACGGAATGAACTGGATAGAGTGCAGTGGATCGTTCGGAGGACCGAAAGCAGGCGCTGGAGCTGGAGAATCGGACGAAGATCGGGAGAAACACAAATAATGCCGCCACCATACGCCGCTGTCCAAGGGGCCCCCGCTTTTGCTCCTTCCGCCGGCCCCCGGGCTAGAAAGACCGTTGAGACTTGGTTGGCGGTATTGGCGGTAGTGATGTGCGACGATCCCAGTATATCTGGAAAACAGATTGCTGAGAGGGTCCGCAAGGAGGTCGCCCCCACACTCGGTGTCCTTGTACATGAGGTGCGTGAGCTGAAGCGCGGTGGAGCCGTCATCCGCACACCATCGGTGAGCGAGATGAAGAATAAAAAGGTTTGCTGAGGTTGGTCTCAAGGTTCAGCCAAACAAGAGCCAACGACCCAAAGTCCAGGTGTTCGACGTCGACACTGGAAAACTGCCTGAGGAGTTTATGGAGGAGTTGTATATTAACAACTTCAAGGAGGAGTTCTCCCCAATAGCTTTCAAAAAGGCAGTGCACCTGGAGACGAAACCGTGGTCAGTAACCGATGGCGAAAGAGTTAATCTGACGCTTGAGGTTGATGAAAAGGCGCTGAACGTCCTTGAGCAGACCGGACGGGTCTACATCAAGTGGTTCAGTTATCGCTGCCGTTCGCTCGTCCACACTTATGCTTGTCATAGGTGCGTTGGATTTGACCACAAGGTTTCCCAGTGCAGGATCAAGGAGACCATATGCCGCCAGTGCGGGCAGGGCGGCCACACCGTGTCGAAATGCGCAAATCCGGTGGATTGCCGAAATTGCCGTTTTAAGGGCTTACGTTTGGGGCATTCCATGCTCTCGGAGACGTGCCCGATATACGGTGCCGTGCTTGCGAGGGTGCAAGCTAGACATTAATGTTGAGCTTCCTCCAAGCAAACTGTGGCCGTGGTCGAGCTTCCACCATCGAGCTCGGAGTCCGTATACGCGACTCTGGCCACACTTTCGCACTGCTGCAGGAGCCTTACGTGGACATCGCTGAACGGATCGAACAGGGCGTGGAAAGGCCGCCGTCTTCGTGGACAACATCGATGCCATCTGCATGCCGATAGAGCCGCTTGTCACCGAGTTCGGAGTATGCGTGAGCGTTACTGGAAGTTTTGGCTCAATCTTCCCATGCTCCGTGTACTGCCAATTCAACACCGGACTCGAGCACTCGTACCTTGGGAACTTGGATGCGGTGCTGCTGCTAGCCAGCCGCAAACCTGTCATCTTTGGCCTCGACGCGAACGCAGTATCCCCCATGTGGTTTAGCAAACTCTCTGAACGCTCTCAGGGATCAGCTAACTACTTCCGGGGTGAGCTGCTGGCTGTGGGACGAGTTCACATTCCAGACTCCCTGCGCATGTAGTGATATCGATGTGACACTCGTCAACGATGCAGCGTCTACGTGGGCTATGTATGAGTGGAGAGTCGATGAATGGGATCTTAGTGATCACAACATTATTAATGTTGTGGTTAGGCGAGAACCAGTAAACACAGTTGAGAGCTTTACTCCTGTGCCATCCTGGAACATCTCCACTTGCATGCTGGCGACCATTTGAGGATGAGGTGACAAGACTGGCTTCGGAACTCCCAGACGAATTCGCCGACACGCCGTTGGATGACCAGGTCTCTGCAGTGCGCTCGCTCGAGCACTCCAAGTGCGATCAAGTGCTGGGACGCAGACGACCCAAGACCGCAAGGAGGATAGTTTGGTGGACTACCGAACTTTCTTCTAAACGTCAAGAGGTCATGAGACTGAGCCGGCGGCTTCAGTCCGCTAGTTCGCTTGCAAGCGACGATGGTGGGCAACTTGCCTCTGAGTTGAGGGTTATCTCAAAAACATGTCAGGTACAGTACAAGAAGCTCATTCCGTGAAGGTCAAAGAGGATAACTGGAGGCGATTCGTGGGAGAGAATAAGGACGATCCATGGGGGCATAGGTCTTCAAGATTTGGGCGCCGGGAAGGAAACCGACCCCGGTTGGGGTTTTCCCCCGGCCCCCTCTTCTCCGAAAGGGGGGGGGTGTTTCACGGGGGTCCCCCCCCCGGGCAAAAAAAAAAAAACCCCCCCTTTTTTCTCCCGGTCCCCCCAACCGGGGTTTGGGGGGCGGAAGGGGGGGGCCCCCCGGCCCTATTGGGGCCCGGGGGGGGGGCGGCGGGGGTATATTTTTTTTTGTGTGGTTTTTTTTACGTCTTTTTTCGAGGGGGGGGCCCCTTGGGGGGTTTTTGTTGGGGGTTGGGGTTTTTAAAGCTAAATTCCCCTTCACCAAAGGGGACAAGTGTGCAACCGAATTGGTACCTCTGAGTTTACTCGGTGAGGCGGTGGTTCAGCGCTTAATTTGAATACTTAGCGTAATATGCGCATTTATGCGCATATATGAACGCCGTGGTTGTAATCCGTCGATTGGAACACGTTACGTTAAATAAGCACAGAGAGATCTGTTACAGTCCCTATCTACTTGTCTCGTTCTGGCGTTTGTGAGATACGGACGTGTTTTTTTGTGCTGTCGAGTGAATCGTGTTTATTTGGTAGCATTAATGCTGATAATTGTTGAAATGCCGAAGGCCCCTCTGTAGCTAGCACTCATTAAGCTTATATTAAGTTTAGAATTTAGTTTTAAATTAAATCTGTTATAATAAAAATAAAAAATACAATTGTTGAAATAGTGCAAAAACAATAGGGATTGCCCAGAAGTGTAAATTCATCAACACATTTTGTTGTACGCGTGTGTTTTTGTGGCAAAATAAGATTTTTTTTTGTTTTGCCTGTGAAAAGTTTTCATAACACGTGAGTACATATTGTGTTGCCACATTGCTGAAAAAGCTTTGTTGGCAATTTTTGTATTAACGTTGCCACATCGTTGATAACGTTTAGGCGTGGCTGCCACTTTGGTGGAAGAGTGTGCTTGGGCGTTGCCACATCGGCATTACCAGTTTTTTGTGAAGTTCGTGTGTTCTGCCAACAGGTGTCGCTTCTGGCATCTGGGAGTTCGCCGATCTTCCCATAGGTTGCGCTGATGAGCACCATGCGCTTACCAACGTTGGTATTGGAGAAGACGCGGAAAAGGCGGAAGCTTAACGTGGGAAAGCCGATAGTGCACGACGGTGCTTCTACTGATTCCACTCAGGCGAGCGCGAAGAGGGCGGTTTTCAATGAGGTTGAAGATAGCGTCGGAAATGTGGTTCCCTCTGTCGGTATGACAGTTGGTGAGGAAAAGTGGGTGTAGGGAAAGAGGGTGTTTTTGAGGGAAAAGTGGGTGCAGGGAAAGAGAGTGTTTCTGTTCCCAATGTGGAGGCTAACACTGTGCTTCAGGTGGCGCCAATGACGCAGGGGAATGCTGGAAGTATGGTTGCAAAAATGAAGGGCATAAGCACGGATGTGCTGGCTCTAGCCCCGTCTGATGGGATGAATGTGGCAACTTTGTGTAGCCTTATGGGCTACGTAAACGGCGACGAGGAGCTTATTTCTTCGCTCATTGCGGAAAATGAGCGCCTGAAGGGCCGTTTGGAGGTGGTCCGTTCTGCGAGCAGTTCCTATGCCCGAGTGCTGGGAGGGAGGCAGAGGGTTCCGGCGGTGGCGCAGCGAGGGGGCCCTGGGGCTGTTTTGTCAGCGTCTCCGTTGTCCAAGCCGGTTAGCACCTGGTGGTTGTTCGTGGCAAAAATGCCGGTACGAGCGCCAAAGACGTGGCAGACAAGGTTATCAAGGAGGTTGGGCCGTCCCTTGGTGTTCGGGTGCACGAAGTTAAGCCATTGCGGGATGGTGGTGTAATTATTCGCACCACATCTCTGGCCGAGCGGGAGAAGTTGACAACCAACAAAAAGTTTGCAGAAGTTGGACTGGGTGTAGCAGTGAATGAGAAGCCCAAGCCTCGGGCTGTTGTTCAGGGTTTGCACAAGCATATTAGTTGCGACGTTTTTATGGCCGAGCTGTATGCGCTTAATCTGAAAGATAAGATGACGCACGAGGAGTTTAAATCCGATTTTCGTGTTGTCACTAAGCTCTGGGAGGCTGATGATGGGGTTGTGAATGTGGTCCTGGAAGGAACAGCTACTGCCATAGACTATCTTGTGCAGTGTGAGACATGCTACGTTTAGTGGTTCTACCAGAAAGTCAGGAGTTTTGACCCTGTCGTGGCATGTTTCAGATGTCTTGGCATTGATCGTAAGAAAGGTCAATGTAAGGCTCCAAGTGCTATATGCCGGCGATGTGGTCAGTCGGGGCACCGTTCCCGAGTGCTATAATGCGCTGAACTGTGCGCTTAGGGGTAGACCGTCGGAGCATCTGATGATGTCTTCGGCGTGCCCTAAATACGCAACCATGGTGGCACGTAGGGAGGCCAAACATTGATTTGCTTATGTTTAAGTTCCTACAGATTAACTGTCAGTCGTCGTATGCAGTCATGTGTGATGTGGGGCAATTGTTTTGTGATAGATATTGTGTTGTGGCTCTGCTGCAGGAGCCGTATGCGTTCAATGGGCGTGTACGTGGCTTGCCTGCCGCAATGCGGTCAATTTCTGACAGCGGATGTCATCCCGCAGTAGTTGTGAATGACCTCACAGTGGGGTGCACATTGGTGAACTCTACTGATTGGGAAGTGTGTGGTTTGGTAGGGTGTTTGTTGTGAGTGTGTATTGTAAGTTTGGTGAGCCTCTTGAGCCGTACATTACGTACATGGATGCGGTGCTACTACTGGCGAGTAGCGATCCTGTCACCCTTGGCCTTGATGCTAATGCATTATCCCCGATGTGGTTCAGTAAAACTTCCAAGCATACTGGATACTTGAGCCGCACTCGCGGTGAGGTGATGGCCGAATGGGCTGTAGTCCGGGATGTTCAAATAGTGAATGAACCCAGTGAATGGTATACATTCGATGGCCCGATGGGAAGGAGTGACATTGATGTCACTTTTGTGAATGCGGCGGCAATGAGGATTTGAGTGGTCTGTTTTGGGTGGATATGGAGTGAGTGATCACAACCCGATTGAGGTTGTGGTGACCCATGCCGTGACTCCCAATGTGAGTGTAGGGGGCAATCGTTGGCGCATTGGCAATGTGTCTTGGCCCCTTCATGGTGTGTTTGTGCATGACGCGGCAACGCAAGTTCCGCTCAGCGCTTTTAAGGCCATGAATGAAGGAGAGCAGCTAGCGTGCGTGAATGAATGGGTGACTAATGCGAATGATTCCATGTTTGAGAGGAATCGAAAGGTGACTCGCAGGCGTGTGAAGTGGTGGACGTATGCACTAAGAATTGAGCAGCGGTGTCTCCGGTCTCTGAGGAAGAGATCCCAAAGAGCTAGAAGGGTCAATGCTGACAACGTGGTCCAGCTCAGGAGTGTACTAGCGAGACGGATGCATGAGTTCAAGCATAGGCTCGAAAGTGTTAAAGAAGCGGAGTGGCGTTCTTTTCTTGAACGCAATAAGAACGACCCCTGGGGTAGTGTTTATAAAATAGTGCAGGACAGTAATAGGGATATGGGTGTGTGTGCTTTGCAGGTTGGAGGTAATTTGCTGACGTCCTGGAGAAGATGTGTGGAAGTTTTAATGGGTGAATTCTTTCCGCGGGAGATTCGACGGGATTTACTGCCTAATGCAGTGGGTGCCGCTGATCCTCTCTTGGCAAGTGAGTTAGAGTGTGCTTTTTCGAGGCTGCCTCCGAGGAAGTCCCCTGGAATGGATGGATTTACTGGGGACATATGCAAAAGTGTGTGGAGGTTCATTCCGGACTATATGTATGAATTATATGCGAAGTGCGTTAATGAGGGCGTGTTCCCTAGTGAGTGGAAGTGTGTAAGAGTGTTTGTGCTCTTGAAATCACCTGATCGGATTCGGAGCAATCCGCGATCTTTTTGGGGTATCAGCCTTATTCCGGTTCTTGGAAAAGTTCTGGAGAGGGTCACGGTGGAACGGCTTCAGAAGATAGTAAATGATCAAATATGTGAGAAACAATTTGGTTTTAGACAAAGTAAATGTGTTGAGGACGCTTGGAGCTTTGTTAAGGACTCTGTTGAGACCAGGATCTCCAGGTATGTTCTGGGTGTTTTTGTGGATTTTAAAGGTGTGTTTGATTACTTGAGCTGGGCTGTAATTCGTAGATTAGATGAGTGTGGTTGCCGAGACTTAGCTCTGTGGAAGAGGTTTTTCTCTGGTAGAAATGCATGGGTTGTTGGTGAAAATGATCGTGTGAGTATAGAGGTGGTTCGTGGCTGTCCACAGGGGCTCCATCTGTGGTCCATTTATTTGAAATCTCATGATGGACCCTTTGTTGTGGCGGCTTGAGTTAGTGTGCAAATGTTGTGCGTATGCGGATGACCTGCTCATCATGGTTGAAGGACAGTCCGAAATTGAGGCTAATGCACAGGCGTGTTTGCGGATTGTCCGTGATTGGGGTGACTTTGTTGGCGTCAGTTTGGCAATGGACAAAACGGTGTCAATGCTGCTTAAAGGCAGATTGTCTGCTAGTCGACCTCCAGTTGTCAGACTTGACGACGCTGCATTAGATATGCGACACGGGTGAAATATTTCGGCATAACCGAGGGCGAAAGGTTGTGTTTCACACTACATATCGCCGGCCTCAAGGACCGATTGTTGGGAGTAGTTGGACAAGTGCGCCGAATTTTACGGAATGATTGGGGCAGCATATGGGTCGTCTGTGTGGTGCAATGCAGTTTCGAATGTTACAGGCAGAAATAAAGTACTTGGATGCCAGAGAGTGATTTTGCATGGTTGTTTGCCTGTGTGTCGCACGGTCTCTACGGAGGCTATGCAAGTGTTGTTGGGAGCACTTCCCTGGACTTAGAGATACGGCGTAGAGTATACGGCGTAGAGCTGTGTTCTACAGGATCAGGAAGGGCCTCCGATACCAAAGAATGAATGGTTGGCTGATAGGGATGTGGAGAGTTTAGGTATGAGTGAATGCAAGACTTTGTTGTATGAGCGTGTTTTGTCGGACTGGCAAGTTCAGTGGGATACAAGTGTGAATGGGCGGGTCACTTATGAGTTCATTCCCAACATCTCGTTTGTTATTGAACGACCGGACTTTGGTTTCAACCTTAGCTCTGGATTTCTGTTGACTGGTCACGGCTCTCTTAATGCATTTTTGCGTCAGAGACGCCTAAGTGACAGTCCAGAATGCCGGTGTGGCTCGGGCGAAGAGACTGGGAAGCATGTTCTTTGTGAGTGCCCGCTGTATGATGATTTGCGTGATTTGCGTTTGCTGGGTGTGAGTGAGGTCAGGGGGGCTTTGACGTAAGTCAAGCACTCTCCACTTTTAATAAGGTGAGAATGTTGAATGAGTTTGCGAGGACTGCTTTTGCAAGGCGACGACTGGCGGTTTTTTGAATGAGTTGTGAATATTGTGTGTGCATAGGTGTGCGTTTTTGGGTGACTGTGACTGAGTGTATGGAATGCCCCGTGTGGTTTTGGTTGGTCGTTGGGGTCACCAGTCCCCGGGCTTCATGGGAGCTGAAACTGGAAGTGCTTCTTCGGGGCACGAACCTAACCAGAGGATTTACTGGTACCACGGTCACTGGGTATAAAACAGAGACGGTGTTAACCCTCATGGTTAACGCCCAAATGCGGGCAGAGCTCAGGCTCGACGTGGAGTTGCGTTATACAGCCGGGAGCCGTGACCCACAGATCGGAAGAGGTGTAAGATAGGCCTCCCTCTTTAACCGAGGAGTAAGCCATGACCAAACAGATTGGCTTTTATTCGGTATCCTGCGGAATATAATTCCAAAGGGGCGGTGATTGACGCATAAATTAATCCCATGTCCATGGAGACCGTGAGATTAAGCCATTGTGGCGGGTGCTCACGTAAAACACAACGACTTTCATGTCCCTATCTACTATCTAGTGAAACCACAGCCAAGGGAACGTGCTTGGAATAATAAGCGGGGGAAAGAAGACCCTTTTGAGCTTGACTCTGGCAGTGTAAGGAGACATAAGAGGTGTAGAATAAGTGGGAGATATTAGATTTCGTTTTGATATCGACAATGAAATACCACTACTCTTATTGTCTCTTACTTACTTGATTAAATGGAACGTGTATCATTTCCTAGCCATTATGCGGATATATTTATTATATCTTATGGTATTGGGTTTTGATGAAAGCTTCTTGATCAAAGTATCACAAGTTTGTTATATAATCGCAAACAAATTCTTTAATGAGAGAGTGCATTTATGTAATTTTGATTTATTAATTTGGTATAACTTCAATTACTCAGGTATGATCCAATTCAAGGACATTGCCAGGTAGGGAGTTTGACTGGGGCGGTACATCTCTCAAATAATAACGGAGGTGTCCCAAGGCCAGCTCAGTGCGGACAGAAACAACACATAGAGCAAAAGGGTAAATGCTGACTTGATCTCGGTGTTCAGTACACACAGGAACAGCAAAACCTCGGCCTATCGATATTTTTGGTTTAAGGAGTTTTTAACAAGAGGTGTCAGAAAAGTTACCATGGGGATAACTGGATCTTCCTATCATTGTGAAGCAAAATTCACCTATGCAAGGGGTTTAGACCGTCGTGACACAGGTTAGTTTTACCCTACTACTCGTAATCACAAAACGTTGTTGCGACAGCAATCCTGCGTAGTACGAGAGGAACCGCAGGTACAGACCAATGGCACAATACTTCTTCGACGCTGCGTCCGTTGGATTATGCCTGAACGCCTCTAAGGTCGTATCCGTGATGGACTGCAATGATAAATAAGGGGCAATTTGCATTGTATGGCTTCTAAACCATTTAAAGCTTATAAATTACTTTATAAACGACAATTGATGTGATGCCAATGTTATTTGTAACATAGTAAATTGGGAGGATCTCCGATCAGCTTATGCCGCGCTAGTTACATATAAAAAAATACAAACGCTACAGTCAGGTGCTGACTGTATAAGGCCATGGATTATCTTAGTATACCGTAAAAAAATTTTATAAATAACAGAATAGAATCGCCGCTCGAATTTTCCACCGATTATCAAAAATAATCAGTACCTAGGGAACACCAAGGGAGGCTACTGCAAATGTAATGGGGCTAGTTGTTCTTAAAAAGTTAAATTTTGGTGACCTACGATTCAACTTGAGATGTTCTGCGCAACTTAAATGTTCCCCAAATTCATTAATTTCTGCAATCTGCAGTTATAGATAGATTCTATCTGTCTAACTTATTTATTTTCGGATATTTATAAAAACTCGCATTGAAAATTGCACTTTATTTGGATTAATATTAAAAATTTGGCGGAGATACATTTTATACAGTGTTCGACGACACGCGCAATTTGAATTAACGAACAGAAGAAGAAGAACGCATAGACAAAGCAAAAGCGAAGTGTCGCAACCATTAGACTGAGCGAGAGGGCAATAGGTATGTATGCATTTCTAGCGCGTACCAAAATTTATTTCATGTGCTTCTTGTTGATTTTTTGGAACGAGCTGAAATTGTTCAGTGGCTGAGTGGATTATGTCCCGGACTGTAATGCTAATTATGTTTGACCGTGTCGGGGTTCGATTGCTACAGTGATCGACATGTGAAATTTGTTGTTTTTCATTATTATTTTTCATTAAAATATTTTAAAAGCTCAATAACATTGAAAAGGGGATGCGGCGGTAGCAGGTTTTTTTGAGTTTTTGGTACGCAATATATGTAATTAGAACTTAGTTTTCTTTCGTTGGTACACAACAGCAACTCCAAATCTAATTGTATTGTACATATGTATGTACATACATGCGTGCAATAATGTGTGTTGAAGTGCGATGCCAATACATACATGTGGATATGCAGACATGTATGTATGGGCGTCCCACTCGCACATTCACAACTTTTAAAGGGCTTGTAGTGTAACGGTGGAACTATCGTCTGCTTATGATGGTGCCGGGCTGCCAGATCGGGCTCATATCGATGAGGCTGCGTCGCCACACTGATCGCAGTTATGTATGTTCTAGCATTCTAGTTGCAAAATATTGAAAGCAAAACAAAATAACAATATCCAATAAGAATAATATTGAACTTCATAACAGGCCAAATACTTTTGGCTCGCGTCTTTTGATGCGTGCTAAATATAATAAAAATAGTAAACTTTATTTATAAATATTTAATATTATTTGTAACTATTATAATTTTATTGCATAATATAGTATGAAATCAAAATAAGGAAAAACTATTTTTATTGAAATAATTTAATTTGTTTGTAGCGGCTATATTACAGCCCGCTTGACTGTAACTTTTCTTTTAGTTTATTAGAATAAAATAAATAAACAAAATAAAATAAAAAATAATTAATAAATTAAAATTTCCACCCGCCTCAAAACCGGGAGTTGAACACACGCACTCTCTCACAGTCTTTTAATTTGCCGTCCGCCACTCTAACCACTCGACCATTGCCTCACTAATTGGCCTATCGGCAAAGCTGCAAGCTGGTCTGTTACCATACAATGCAAAAAAAAAGTTTGAAATGCTGTGTGTCTGACGCTAGATTCGAACCTCGGTATGCTTGTGTAAATTAGGTCTGCTTAAGTATATATGTTCAAAGTGAGTTTAATTAGTATCATATCTCACTTATTAATAGTCCGATTTAAATGAAATTTTCACATAACGCCCGTGGCAAGGTATTTGTCATGTAAGGTATACAACTGTGGTTGTTGAGCTAATATTGTAGTTTTTAAATAGTTATTACTGATTTACAGAGGCAGGAAGGGGCGTGTCCAAATGTTAAAAAAAACTTTGAGACACTGCAATGTATACGTATGTTGTCGCAAAGTTTGATGACTCTAGCTCTTATAGTTTCTGAGATCCAGGTGTTCATACAGACAGACAGACGGACAGACGGTCAGACGGACAGACGGACAGACAGACATGGCTCAATCGACTCGGCTACTGATACTGATTCAGAATATATATAGTTTATGGGGTCGGAGATGCCTCCTTCTGCCTGTTACGCACATTTCCGTTCCGACAAACACAATAGACCATGAATTTTTTTAAAATCCATGCCCTAAACATTATTTAATACAATGACAAAGCCTAGAATCAATTGCAAACGACTTTTGTAACTGGCAAGGTGTTGTAAGTGGTTGAGCAGCTGCTATACTGCGATCCACTGAAGCTTATCTTTGCTTGATGATTCGACATACAAAATAAAAGCTATTTATTATATAGCATAGCATTATAATAAATTTATATTGTATGATATAAATAAAAACCCCAAGTGGTGGGGTTTACATAGAAATTGGAGGAATAATATGCTTTATAAACATGTTTCATATATTTTTATTTAAACATAATATATGTATAAATGAAAGCCAATATATGATGCAATAGTCTTATTCATTTTATTATGCCTTTCCACTGGTAGCCAAATGACTCATCATCATTTTAGTGACGTTAAAGCAATGATACGTGAGATTTCTACAGTTGATTTTGAAACATATAACATAAAGGGATGTTTGAACAAGTCTTTGCTTATGTTCAACGGCGGGACTTAATAAGTCTCTTTAAAGTTAGCCAAATGACTCGTCATCACTTTAGTGACGTATAAGCAATGATTCCTACTGTCCATTTTGAAACACCCGTGTTGTTGACGGGGCTTAGAATATAACCACAGTATTTCCCGCTTGTCGTACGAGCCGACTAAAGAGAAGAAAATGGGTTTCCCTAATACCCCGGCTTGTTTGGGCCAAAGGTTGAGATGTTCTCCAAGACTTCTCATTGAGGTCGGCCCCCTAGTCGGAGTTCGTGGTGGCTGTTGGTGACCCGTATCGCGGGTAGAGTCATAAGGCTCGACGTGAAGTTGCGTTCTCAACCGCAACCCATAGAGCGGCAGAGGTGATGGGTGCACCTCGCTCCAAACCAAGGGGGAATACATATCCCACAGTATGTATTCAAATTGGCACCAAAGGAATTGTGGCTTGTCACTTTTTTTAATGGGGCGTTAGTACTGGCGCTTAATTCAGAGCTCGCGCCCCATATGTGTCACAAAATGTTTCATATATACGGGGACCGTGGTAGTAAACCTACTCTTGGTACACGCCACGTAAAATAAATGGAGGAGAGATCCTTAGCGAATGTCCATAAAATGATATGTGAACAAATCTTTGCTTATGTTCAACGGCGCGACTTGATAGATCTCTTTAAAGGTAGCCAAATGACTCGTCATCGCTTTAGTGACTTATAAGCAGTGATACGTGAAATTCCCATTTTGAAACATATAAAAATTATTGAGAAATTTGAAAAAGTCTTGTGTTCATGTATGAACTGTAAAATGATATTAAATAAAACTAAACTTTATTTCAAATGAAGTTTGACTTGACATTTGAAAATTTGACTTAATTTAATTTCATATGTAATTTTCATATGAAATTTGACTTACCTTTTTTGCATATGAAATATGACTTAACTTTTGAAATTTCACATGTATTTATATCATATGAAATTTGACTTGACTTTTAAAATTTGACTTAATTTTATTTCATATGAAATTTATTTTTTTTTTTGTTATAACGTTCATTTTATTAATTTAAGATCTGTCCAAATGGACAATAATTAAATGTTTGTGGGGGGGTGACATTAAGCGATTACATTGGATATAGGTGGGTCGGAGTGTTTGTTAATTATAAGTTATTGAAGGGGGAGATCTAGGGGGTGTTTCCTGTGCAGGCGTCTGAGGGTTTGGCTGTTGTTCAGGAGGTTTATGGCCAGATGATTTGGGTGGTTGTCCAGTTTTTTAGTGTAGTGTGTGAAGTGTTGGAGGACTTCTCTGCATTTACTGCGATGTTCCATCGTTTCAGCCATGGATCGAGAGCATTCAGTTGTCTCTGGATGATGGCTGATGCTTCTTGGGGATCTGTGGCGGAGGCTAGGAAGGCGTTGTCATCAGCGTATGTGGCCACTGTAAGACTCCGGGAGGGTGTGATGGGAAGGTCTGCTGTGTATAGCGTGTAGAGAATTGGTTCAAGAACGCTGCCTTGAGGTACTCCGGCACTTATGGGCCTAGGCGTGCTGGTTGTTGATCCGCATCTAACTTGGAATTCTCTTCCCTCCGTAGAGGATTTGAGGAAGGCAAAATGGGCACTGGGAAGGTGAGACTTGAGTTTGAAGAGGAGTCCAGTGTGCCAGACTTTGTCAAACGCCTGTTTAATGTCCAGCATTACGGCGCAGCAATATTGCTTCCTTTCGAAAGTTTCTAGTATGCGCTCAGCAAGCCGGTAGCATTGCTCTGGTGTTCCGTGGGAGCGTCTGAAGCCAAACTGGTGATCGGGGATTAGACTGGCCTCATCCAGTACTGGCAATACTCTGCGCAGAAATACTCTATCGAGTATTTTGGAGAGGATTGCCAGCAGACTAATCGGACGATAGGAGGCTAGATTGGCTTCAGGTTTTCAGGCTTGAGGAGAGTGATTACTTCGGCGCGTTTCCAGTGTCTCGGGAAGTACCTAGCCGAAAGCAATGTTGACCAGCATCTGGGAGCCTAATAGGGGCAACATTTTCAGGGCTGTTGCGTCGATGCGATCAGGGCCTGGAGACTTGCCTTTTTTAGTGAAGCAGTTTCCTGCGCTATCTCTTCTGGTGCGACGGGCTGTATTAGTGGTCCAGGAACACATGGGCTTTCTACAGACCTAATGGTGGCAGCTTGCTCTTCAGCTGTGCATCGATCGAAAGGGGTGAATGCAGTATGCAGGTGGACAGCGAATGCTTCAGCTCGTTCTACCTCAGACCGACACCAGGAGCCGTCCGCTTTTCGCGCTGGTGACATCTTCTTTGCTGGTCTTTTAATATGCGTGACGTTCCACAGGTTGTCCTGCGGGTCTCCAGGTTCCAGCTCTTCAAGGAATCTTTTGAAGGAGTCTTGTCGTCTTGTCCCTGGGGTCGCGCGAGGAGAACCAGACTCTTCTGAGGCGCCTTTTCTCGGCCACGAGGGCAGCGATATCAGGGGACCACAGGTGCAAGTCTCTTTCAGGAGTTCTCGGGGTCGTAGGAGGAGGAGGGTTCGCAAACTCAGCAGAATTGTGCTTATCATTGTTGAGTTTTTCTATGGCCGAATCTATGTTGCTTGGTGTGGAGTGGTCTGGGTCGGGGTTTAGGGAGGAAAGAAGCCAGAACGTGAACTTAGGGGCATTTGTGTGTTTCCCAGTGAGTCTCCTGAGCGGGATTTTCCTGAGAAGCGGCGTGTTGACTAATATGTTGATTGCGCTGTGGTCGGAAAGGAGATCTGAGTTGGTGGTGCAGCTGATCTCTGCGTGGCCTATGCCTTTCGATACGGCAATATCCAAAGGTCTGGAGGCTTGAGAGGGTCAGTTGGCCAAAGTTTGGGCTCTCCAGTGGAGTGGCAGTCCAGGCAGTTACGCTGCAGGTAATCGTAGAGTGCCTTCCCTTTAGGGTTGTTAGCGCGAGACCCCCACCATGAGTGTTTGGCGTTGAAGTCTCCAGCTGCTATGAAGCGGGATCCAAGGCGCTCGAAGAACTGAGATGGCTAGCTGTTATCCGGTATCTAGGGGGAAAGTAGACCGCTCCGATGTTGATGTCACCCTGCGGGCAGGCGATCGTGATGACGGGACATTGTACGACATTCTTGCTGGAACGCGGGCAGTTCAATGTATTGGATGCCACCTCTGATGAGGATGGCTGCTCCTCCGCGTGCTGTGCCGGATGGGTGATTGGCCTGGATGAGGTCATACCCGCTGATGCTGAAGTGGGAACTGGGGGAGAAGTGGGTTTTCGAGACGAGGAGTTAGTCGATTTGGTTTGTTTTGATGTGGTGTTCCACTTCGGCCTTGCTTTTCTACAGGCCGTTTGCATTCCAGACAACTATATGGAGCTTTATTTGCATGACTTGCTGTTTATGATGGAAGCTACCAGCTGTGTCATTTGGGCAAACATTTTCTCCATCATCCTCTCCATCATGCCTTCGATGCGGGTGAACATTGCCTCTATATAGCTGGGTTGTGGGGCCTCTGGTGGGGTTTGTTGGAGATGTGGGGGGATTAGGCGGCGATGCATTAAGGGCGTCTCTGTAGCTCCTGCCAGTGGTGACGGTTGGGAACAGCGTGGGCGCTGTTTTGTTGTTGCTCGCAACAGGCCTGGCTTTGGGAACTGCTTGTGCCTTGGCTTTTTTATAGGCAGGGCATCCCTTGTATGACGCAGGTTGTTTGGCTTGGCAGTGAAGATAACATGCTTTCTCGCCCTCCTTCTCGCATTGCCTCGATTCATGAAGGCCTTTACAATAGGTTAGGTTATATGGGCAGGCCCCCAAGTGGGGGCCTCACATAGATCAGTATGATCCTTAGTGTTGCCGGATAAGTGATGAAGGCTGTTAATTTCTCGATTTAATTATCCCAGTCTAGTGGGCTGGTTAGTTTGGCAAAAAACCAGGAGTTTTTGGGGTGCCAGGCCAGCTGCTTCTTTCAGTGATGCAAGCAGGGGGCTTCCAAGGCATTTCGCTCTCGAGGTCATGAGTGCGGGGCAGTCGCAGATGAGGTGCTCCATATTTTCTTTGACTTCTGGTACCTTGCATTTCCTGCATTCTTCATTGTCGGTAATGCCCAACTTCTTAGCGTGCGTTGCGATCAGGCAGTGACCCGTGAGTATACCCATCATTGTTCTGCAGTCTCTTCTCGGGAGCTGAATGATATATTGGGCCAATTTCGCGTTTGTATGGTTGCACATAGTGCGGGCTATCTTGCAGTTCATTGTGCTGTGCCACCTTCTTTCTGCTATTACTGCAGCGCTTTCTTCTAAGCTGTGGCTTATTGATCGTATCGGTATCTTCAGTTCTTCAACTGTCTGTTGTCTAGATTCGGCACCTTCCTTCGCTAGCCTGTCTGCCATCTCGTTTCCTTCGATGCCCTGGTGGCTGGGAACCCAAAAAATGCGCACCTTCGAGCGGCTGCTTAATGCATCTAATGCTTCTCTGCTTGCAAGTACACTTCCGGAGCTGATGACATAGGATTGCATAGATTTGATAGCCGCCTGACTGTCAACAAAGATGTTGACCTGATTCTTGTTGAGCGTTGTCAGTTCTGCAGCCTTCTTTATAGCGAAGACCTCCGCTTGGAAGATGCTACAGTAGTCCGGCAACTTATACGACACTTGAATGAGCGGATCTGCACAGTAGACCGCGGCGCCCACGCCGGTTTCCATTTTAGATCCGTCCGTAAATAACTTTGTTGCGTTTTCGTCCATGCCGATTTTCCAATCTTCATGTCCCATTAGAGCGGGCGTTCTTGAGAAGTTGTTTATTGGGGTCACATAGTCCGTGCTATTGAGTGACTCTCCTCCTACTTCACAGTGCCCATAATTTGCGAGGGCCATATTTCCTGTAGCACAGAGACGTTGCGCTGTCTTTTGTGCTAGTAATTTGGCCTGTATGTCAATGGGGAAAACTCCAAGTATCACTTCCAAGGCCTTTGTTGGAGTAGATCTCAGTGCCCCAGTAATGCACATCAGTGCACGTCTTTGTACCCTTTCCATTGTTAGGAGGTATGTGGATTTTTTAGTGGCCTTCCACCATACTAGGACACCGTAGAGTAGTATTGGACGAACAATTGAGATGAAGATCCAGTGCATCAGTTTGGGAGACAGACCCCACGTGCTACTTAGCATCTTTTGCGATGCATATAGTGCACATGTGGCTTTCTTTACCCTTTCCTCGACATTGGTTTTCCATCTCAACTTGCTGTCCAGTACTATTCCTAGATACTTCACGCTTTTTTTGGCTCAAGCCTGGCACCGTTTATAGACGGCGGAGTCCATTGCGGTATCTTGTATCTCTTGGTAAAGAGAATTAGATCCGTCTTGTCCGCATTGATACTGAGTCCGACATCCATCGCCCACTTCAGTACTTCTTTACGTGTACTGTCCATGACAGGGCTGATCGTCGTTGGACATTTGCCCACGATAATTATGGCTATGACATCTGCATAGGCGGTTATCTTTGGGGCTTTCCGTTTAAATTTTCTTAAGACGTCGTTTACCACTAAGTTCCACAACAGCGGCGACAACACTCCGGCTTGTGGCGTGCCTCTGTGCGCTGCTTTGGTTGTGGTGGTGGTTCCCCATTCGGCTCTTACTCTTCTGCAGCTCAATAGATTTCCTATCCAAGAGTTTACAGCCTCGTGGGTTTCTGTAGCTCTCAGGCTTCGCATGATCGCTTCCGTGGATACATTGTTGAATGCACCTGAGATATCCATGAACGCTCCTAAGGCAAATTCCTTGTGGTGTAGGGCCTTTTCGATGGTGACTACTAGGGAGTGTAGCGCTGTTTCCACCGATTTGCCTTTTGTGTAGGCGTGTTGATTAGATTCTACGAGTCGGTTCGTGCCTCCTCTTATGTGTAGATCTAGAAGTTTTTCGAAGGTTTTAAGCAGGAAAGAGGTGAGACTTATCGGTCTGTAGTCTTTCGGCTGCATGTGACTGCATTTTCCTGCTTTCGGCAGGAACACAACACGTGCTGTCCTCCAGGCAACAGGTACATATCCCTGCCTCAGACATGCTTTGAATATTGATTCCAGCCATGGAGTGACCTTTTCTTTGGTCTTATGCAGCATGGCTGGTATTATAGCATCTAAACCAGGGGATTTGTAGCTCTCAAAGGAGTCTATGGCCCACTGGATTTTGTGTGGTGTGATTATATTCCCAGGTGCGTCGGGCACTGGGTTCGTGTGCACTGATTGTTGTGAATCGAGTACATCTGTGCATCCGGGGAAGTGCTCGCTTAGAAGGGAATTAGTCGCTTCCCTGCTGCTACTCGTCCATTGGCCATCGCTAGTTCTCAGTTGGCTCTGATTTGCCGGTTGGCTCGACAGAAGCTTCCTAAGTCTGGCGGTTTCCGTGACCTTCTCAATGCCAGAGCAGAAGGATCTCCATGAGTTTCTCTTGGCTGTCTGGACCTTTTTCTTAAAGTCACGGAGCCTTATCTTGTATTCGTCCCATACAATATCTTCGTTTGCTTGTTTGGCTAGTTTGAAGATTTCTTGTAGGTCGGTGCGTTGTGCCTTCAATTGGTTCCACCAGGGTGGCCTGTGTTTCCTTCTTGTTATTGAGGTCTTACATGCTGCGTTGAAAGCTGAGGGTTAGGTGATGACAGAGAGTCTTCACGGACTTCTCAATGTCCACCGTTGATGAGATTGTTAGTGGGGATGGGAGTGTCCTTGTCACTTTGGTCTTAAACATATCCCAGTTGGTGTTCCTGGGATTTTTGTAAAGACTTTTTGTCACTGTGCACTCAAGTTGAACTTCGAACTCGATATACCTGTGGTCAGAGAAGGAAGGTTTGCTGAGGACCCTCCATTCCGTGACTTCGGTATTTGTTCCAGACGCGAGTGTTAAATCTATAACGCTAGATGAGGTGGGTTCCTCTCCCCTGTTAGCGATCTTAATGTTAAATTTTAGAATAAAGTCTAAAAGTGACTCACCTCTATTGTTCACATCTTTGCAGCCCCATAGGGTGTGATGAGCGTTGGCGTCAGCACCTATCACCAGGGGTTGCCTCTTCTGGCTCACCTCATGGATCAGACACTCCGTCTCCTCTGTCAGCGATTCCCTGTCATGTGCTAGATAGCAGGACGCCATCAGGAGTGGTTCGTCATTGCATCCCTCTAGCGCTATCACCGTAATGTCGTCTGTGCTGTAATTAGACATAAGATAAGCATAGATGCCACGTCTCTGTGCTACAGGGTAGAAGATGGAGTAGTTGCTCGACCCTAGCCCAGCGATCTTGTTACCCGATGCGATCCAGGGTTCCTGGACTAGGGCCACGTCGACGGACTCCTCCTCCAGGGTTAAGAGGAACTCCGCCGACGCCAACTTGCTCTTATGGAGGTTTAGCTGAAGGATCCGTAGCTTCATGGCTATTTTCAGATTCCTTCTGCCCGGATGGGTTGGCTATAATAGTCAGGTCACCATCCTCCTCCACTTCATCCTCTATGTCAAGGCTGTTGGCCGCGTCGGTCAAAGCTTCGAGGTCTTTTTCCACCTCGCCGGCCTCCAGCGTGTTGGCATTGGTGTCGTTCGGGTGGCGTTTCTTCAGTCGTAGGTACACGTTGCCTACTCCCCACGCCATTTTCCCAAACCTCGGGTACAGCAGATCCTCGGCCTCCTTATTGATCTGGAGGACCATTTGTTGGCCGTTGCCTTCCTGCTTGCCAACGTGTAGTACCGTCCAGTCAGCGGTAGGCACGTCCGGATTCTGCCATCGGAGTAGCTTGAGCGCCTGTTCGGTACGACCCTCGGGAAGAGTACCTTCGCTTTTGGTACTGACGGAATACAGGTTCTGTCAACTACCTCCAGCTTAGCACCTTCCCAGGGGGCGTCCATCTTGGCCACAGTACCAGTGACCCACTTCAGGGTGAGGTCATCCTTGCAGCTCAGTATTTTTACCCCGTTAAGCCACCCCGCTCCATCGAAGGTGGTAGGCTGAGACTCTGGCTCCTCTATTCGTTTGAATAGGGCGTCCAACAGCCTCAGCTCTACCATCTTCCACTTCTCGGATGTTATTTTGCCGTGGGGGTTACTGCGGTCGATGAGCGCGACGACTAAGTGCCGACGCGCCACATCGCTCACCGTCTCCCTTTTTGGCAGTGGCTTTTTGGGGGCTTTCTCTGGCTTCCGGCACATCCGCCTTGTTCTGGTCTTCAGACCGCTGCCTTTTAGTGAGCAGCAGCTCCTCGACTTTGTTGGCGTATTGGCTTGAAGTGGCCTTCAATGCCATTTTGCCCTCGAAATGTTTCCGGCCTTCCTCGATCTTTTCTTCGGCAAACTCCAGCTTTTGCCTCTCCTCAGGGGTGAGTTTGTTGCTGCCAGCGAGCCGAGATTTGATCTTCAGGTCTGCTTTATACTGGGCTTTGGCTCTCAAGCCCTCCTTTATCTTTTTGGGCCCTTCCCTACTAGGGGAGTTGGAACCCTTGACTTGGGAGCTCAGGAGGCTTTCTTCCGCCTCAGCACTGATTTCGTTGCGTTGAGGGTCGCTGTCCGAGTCTGCATGGACTCTGGTACCGCGCCACATCTTGGCATTTTTTGACGTGGAGGCAGTAGTTATGCAACTGTCCTGGCCTGCTCCCACCAGTACAAAGGTGTGACCGCTGGCGACACGTAGAGGGGTGTTCACCCCCCCGTGCCCGCCGGTGGTAGCAGTCACGCCTTCCACCGACGTTTGGGCTGACATCCCAGCCCGAGTTGATCCATTAAGGGACTCCATCGACTTCTTCATGTTGGTTAATTTTATTCTTGGGAACCACCCCATAGCATTTTAGGCCTATCTGCCAGGCACCTCTGACCATGGCTCCGAACACCACAGCACCAGACTTTAATGGTCCGTATGTTGTTGCGTCCTTGCCTCAGCTGGGCCGTGTATTGGCCCGAGCAACAGGACAGTGTCTGATTCTGAAGTTTGAGTCAATACACAGCCCATTGCCCAGCCGGCACAATCGTGGAGGGTTCAGTCAGAGGATTTTTGCCAGCCTCTACATTTCACGCAGCGGAGTTCAAGGAAGCAATATCGCTGAGTATGACCAAAGCCTTAACATCCGTAGCAATGAGGCACATCGTTGAACTTCTGAGGGGCTCGATGGTGACAACCGACCTGCATATCCGCTTGACTTTGTTACCGTTAGCCGGTATACCAACCGCAGCACGTGGCTGCTGCTGAGTAATGTACAGCTGCTTCAGCCACAGAATCCGTTAGCTGGCAGATAACACGCACACACGAGTGTGTGTTAGTGTTGGTTGGCCAATCAGAGCGCGCGACGATATCTCGCGACACTACGTAGCGGCTTTTGGAGTACAGGGCCTTAGAGCACGAAAAAAAACCTTTCTGTCGGTCCGCAGGCACGCCTGCACTTGTTGAGTGTTCGATCGCGACTGATATGAAATTTGACTTAACTTTTGAAATTTCACATTTATTTATATCATATGAAACTTGACTTGACTTTTAAAAATTTGACTGAGTTTGATGAAATTTTCTTATGAAATTTGAATTAACTTTATTTCATATGAAATTTGACTCGACTTTTGAAATTTCACATTAAATTATTTTATCGTATATGAAATTTTCATATGAAATTTGACTTCATATGAAATTTTTCTTAACTTCTATTTTTTTATGAAATTTTTAACTTTTATTTCATATAAAACTAAAAAAAGTCAAATATCTTATGATTTGATAAGAATATCTATAAAATGTCGTATAAAATCAAGTAAATTAAAATTTTATTTGAAAAGAATACAAACGCTACAGTCAGGTGCTGACTGTATAAGGCCATGGATTATCTTAGTATACCGTAAAAAAAAGTTTATAAATAACAGAATAGAATCGCCGCTCGAATTTCCCACCGATTATCAAAAATAATCAGTACCTAGGGAACACCAAGGGGAGGCTACTGCAAATGTAATGGGGCTAGTTGTTCTTAAAAAGTTAAATTTTGGTGACCTACGATTCAACTTGAGATGTTCTGCGCAACTTAAATGTTCCCCAAATTAATTAATTTCTGCAATCTGCAGTCATAGATAGATTCTATCTGTCTAACTTATTTATTTTCGGATATTTATAAAAACTCGCATTGAAAATTGCACTTTATTTGGATTAATATTAAAAATTTGGCGGAGATAAATTTTATACAGTGTTCGACGACACGCGCAATTTGAATTAACGAACAGAAGAAGAAGAACGCATAGACAAAGCAAAAGCGAAGTGTCGCAACCATTAGACTGAGCGAGAGGGCAATAGGTATGTATGCATTTCTAGCGCGTACCAAAATTTATTTCATGTGCTTCTTGTTGATTTTTTTGGAACGAGCTGGAATTGTTCAGTGGCTGAGTGAATTATGTCCCGGACTGTAATGCTAATTATGTTTGACCGTGTCGGGGTTCGATTGCTACCGCGATCGACATGTGAAATTTGTTGTTTTTCATTATTATTTTTTCATTAAAATATTTTAAAAGCTCAATAACATTGAAAAGGGGATGCGGCGGTAGCAGGTTTTTTAAGTTTTTGGTACGCAATATATGTAATTAGAACTTAGTTTTCTTTCGTTGGTACACAACAGCAACTCCAAATCTAATTGTATTGTACATATGTATGTACATACATGCGTGCAATAATGTGTGTTGAAGTGCGATGCCAATACATACATGTGGATATGCAGACATGTATGTATGGGCGTCCCCACTCGCACATTCACAACTTTTAAAGGGCTTGTAGTGTAACGGTGGAACTATCGTCTGCTTATGATGGTGCCGGGCTGCCAGATCGGGCTCATATCGATGAGGCTGCGTCGCCACACTGATCGCAGTTATGTATGTTCTAGCATTCTAGTTGCAAAATATTAAAAGCAAAACAAAATAACAATATCCAATAAGAATAATATTGAACTTCATAACAGGCCAAATACTTTTGGCTCGCGTCTTTGATGCGTGCTAAATATAATAAAAATAGTAAACTTTATTTATAAATATTTAATATTATTTGTAACTATTATAATTTTATTGCATAATATAGTATGAAATCAAAATAAGGAAAAACTATTTTTATTGAAATAATTTAATTTGTTTGTAGCGGCTATATTACAGCCCGCTTGACTGTAACTTTTTTTTAGTTTATTAGAATAAAATAAATAAACAAAATAAAATAAAAACTAATTAATAAATTAAAATTTCCACCCGCCTCAAAACCGGGAGTTGAACACACGCACTCTCTCACAGTCTTTTTAATTTGCCGTCCGCCACTCTAACCACTCGACCATTGCCTCACTAATTGGCCTATCGGCAAAGCTGCAAGCTGGTCTGTTACCATACAATGCAAAAAAAAGTTTGAAATGCTGTGTGTCTGACGCTAGATTCGAACCTCGGTATGCTTGTGTAAATTAGGTCTGCTTAAGTATATATGTTCAAAGTGAGTTTAATTAGTATCATATCTCACTTATTAATAGTCCGATTTAAATGAAATTTTCACATAACGCCCGTGGCAAGGTATTTGTCATGTAAGATATACAACTGTGGTTGTTGAGCTAATATTGTAGTTTTTAAATAGTTATTACTGATTTACAGAGGCGGGAGGGGCGTGTCCAAATGTTAAAAAAAACTTTGAGACACTGCAATATATACGTATGTTGTCGCAAAGTTTGATGACTTTAGCTCTTATAGTTTCTGAGATCCAGCTGTTCATACAGACAGACAGACAGACAGACGGACAGACGGACAGACAGACATGGCTCAATCGACTCGGCTACTGATACTGATTCAGAATATATATAGTTTTATGGGGTCGGAGATGCCTCCTTCTGCCTGTTACGCACATTTCCGTTCCGACAAACACAATAGACCATGAATTTTTTTAAAATCCATGGCCTAATAATAATTAATATCGAAAATGTGTGCTATATAATTATGGCCGTTTTCGTTATGTAGCAAGACTATTTCTTGCTTGTGTTGCTACGGCTCCCTTACCTAGTAAGTATATGGAGCATTCCAAGTGTTCTTGTCTGTCGTCGACTTGTTCTGTAGATAGGTTCCCCAAATGAAGTCAAGGGTTGTGTTAAACAACCGTTTTCATTGACTTCCTAATTAATTTTAACAATTGATGGTTAACCAGATTAGAGATTTATTCGGATTACGGTTGTGATTTTGGGAGCTGCACGTCCAATGTGGCTGACAGTAGGCGATAGAAAGGGAAGAAAGTGGATGACAGTAGGCGATGGAAAGAAAGAACTAGCGATGATTCCCAGGATATCGATTACAGATTAATATCTAGCAAATTAAGATTTAAGTAAATGTGATTGGCAAATTCAAGGGTTGCCAGATCTCCATAAATGCCTTCTAGCGTCGGTGCTGGTTCTCTCCAGAGCTCCGGCTCCAGTGCTGAATGCGGCGTTTGCATTCAGCGGGGGAGCGCGTGTAAGAGCGACGGTCAGTAGGGGAGGGGAAGATACTTAGAGAGAGTTCATAACTTATATAAGAAATTTATTAAATAAAATAAATTATATTGTAAAATATAACACAATTAACACACATTATTCTGGTTGATCCTGTCAGTAGTTATATGCTTGTCTTAAAGATTACGCCATGCATGTCTAAGTAAATGCAACTAAAACACGGACTTTTTGGAACGTGTGCTTTTATTAGGCTAAAGCCCAGCGATCGCAAGATCGTTACACTGCACTATGGTCCAGAATTCTTTTTTTTGTCATTAAGTCAAAATTTGTATGTCAATATATCGTCCTTTATCAATTATTTTCTAAAAGAAAATTGATCAAATAAATGAAAAACAAAAACAAAATTGACCGAAAGCTTTACTAAAGCTTTTAATGAGCTTTTAGGGGTGCAGTGTTAAACAGCTGATTGAGAGAAGGCAATTCCCGTCAAATTATTTGCTTACTTTTGCACGTGGTTCGATTGTTAATACGCATCCATAAATTATAGTAAAATATGGAAAATAAAAGCCAAGGTATGTTTTTTTTAACGTATGTAGTTAATATATGTGTAGTTGTACTGTTTTTGTGTTGTGTAACATTCAATTTATGTGTATTTTTATAGAAAATTCTAACGTGTCCCCTGTGCTTCGTGGAGTATAACTAATTATCTGACAATTTCTGACAAAAGTTAAAAACGTCCGCTTGTACCTTTAACTATTGTCTTTGACGGTAAAGTAATATCTTCTGCCCATTTTTGCTCGTTTTCTAAGAATTTGATTTTATATAGGCAAGTTCGAGTTCAAACATAGCGACCTCCTGGACGTTTGGAGGCGTAACAATCGGCAAATAAGTTATGTTTCAGATTACGTTCATTCCGCAATCAACAACAATAATCTGGAATCAAAAAATAAAGTCAATTTTGAATTATTCATTAAAAGAAAACTGCCCGAGTGTAACAGACAACTAGACGGATTTATTTCCAAACATACTAAATGGATGGCGTCTAAGATAACAATTCTTGCTAGTGATTTTGAAAACTTCAAGACACCACAGCAAATGGGACGTCGAAACTTATCTTACCAAAATGCAGGAGCAAGATTAAAAAGGAAACTGGCATCCAATCTGGCAAGTGAAAGTGATAACGACACAAATCTTTTGATTCATGCAGCAACTGTTTCTGCTGGAAAAGAATGTGTTCCCTCCAGAGTCTCAAGGCAGCGTATAAATGATTTATATTGCATATAAATCCGTTTTCCTCTCAAATAAAAACGCACGTCAGCTCGCCTCTAACTCTATTCGACATATATTTTCTAATTTCATGATTTCTTCATTTTATCATACATCTGTTTTACATCTCCTTCTTCGTTAAGTTACAACAGCTAGTATTCATTTCTGTTACGTTGATTACATTTCTCATACATCGATAATTCATGTTAACTACTCTGTGAATTTAATGCTAATGATGTCAAATAAATCTAGTTTAAGTACAACAATCAATTAAAGGCCGCGAACATTCTCCCTGCCTTGGAAGCTCCTTCCAACCTTACATGATCTATTCCTCCTCCAAAGGCAAAGGGCATATTTTGTGTATGTTTCGTTTAAGTGTGTCGCTTTTGGTCCTTAGAGTTACTACTCGCACCACGCCGTCTGCTCCTGGATGCAACTCGACTACTCGTCCCAGCAACCATTGCCCAGGAGGAGAGTTATCCTCTGCAATCAAGGCTAACGAGTCCAGTTTGATGTTACTAACGCCTTTTGTCCATCGGGTTCGCTCCTGTAGTAAAGTAAGGTACTCTGAAGACCAGCGTTTCCAGAATGTGCTCTGAACCAATAGGATTCGTTTCCAGTGATTGATCATGGACAGTTTAACCAAGTCACTGTCAACCGATTTCACCAGCGCATTCAATGGGCGACCAACTAGGAAGTGGCCAGGCGTCAGCGCTTCCAAATCATTTGCGTCAGACGACAAGGGGTGGAGTGGTCTCGAGTTCATTACCGCCTCTACCTGTGCGACAGCGGTCGAAAGGTCTTCGAAGTTTTGCGATGTACTGTTCGCACCTTTTACTAGCAGTTGCTTCGCAACCTTTACTGCACTCTCCTAAAGTCCTCCGAAATGGGGGGGAACGTGGCGGGATGAAGTGAAACTGCACTCCTCGCTTGGTGCACTCGTCAACCACTGTACATTTGTCCAACTCTTCCAGACCTCGATTTAGCTCCCGTGAGGCGCCCACAAAGTTTGTGGCGTTGTCACAATACAAATCCGTGCTGAGTCCTCGACGGGCAAAAAATCGTTTCAATGCAGCGATGAAGGCATTGGCACTTAGATCAGAAACGATTTCCAAGTGGCATGCTTTTGTAAGGGAAGCACACGAATACGCAGAGGTAAACCTTTACAGGCCGTTTGCCACGCATGTTGAAATTCATTCAGATAGGACCCGCAAAGTCCAGACCAGCACGTTGAAATGGGTAGTTATTGCCGCTCACACGCCTCGTAGATAGGTCACCCATTAGCTGTGTTGCTAGAACTGGTCTCAGGCGAAACATATAACGCAACCTCGCACGATCTTGTGTAACGTCCAGTTCAAACTGTAACGAAAAAAGGAAAATATTAATAAAGCGCCATCTAGTGTTCAAATTTGTATGTCTACTTATCCGGGATGTTGCCAAAGATCTTGAGGCACGAAGAGAGCGAGGTTAACATGGCAGGCCATCGTTCGCTGGGTTCCAAGCGGTACTCTGCCATTTTTTTCCCAAGTCAGTCGTTCCGAGTCCGCCATTGGGAGTGCAAGTAAAAATCTGAAAGTTTTAAGGAAATTTAGTGTCCAGTTTAAGTGATTTTGGAAGAAACAAAAATTTTATTAAATACTTACCTGTATACATTGCTGGTGAGTCCTCCGGATAAGATCTGGAATAGAAAAACAAATTTGGTATGTTAAAATTCTGACAAAACCATGGTTGCAGAACTGGACCCAGGAGTTCAAAGGTCACGCCACTTGGACTGCCAGGAGACAAAGGGCAGCCGATTATACTGCATCTGGTCGAGCGGTGTCTATTGGCCGCGACTGCGTGCATTATTTCGGCAGCAGGAAACTTGTCATCGTCACCCCTGCTCCCAGCAGCCATCACGACGGCCAAACAAATTCTTGACTCTCAGCACCAACAACAAAATTTAATTTTCCATTGCACATTTACTCCCGCCAAAATCTTAGCGGCCAACACGTCAGATAATAGACAACCGAACAAAAGGAGGAAACATTTTTTTTTCGAATTTAAGAACTATTTAAGCAAACGGCACCACACATAAAACATTTTAATAATTTTTTTAATTTTTTTAAAAAAAAATTTAAGTTAGTTAAAATTTTTTCTTATTTTTTTTTGAATTTTTCGCACTATTTAAAATTTATTAAAAATTTCTCTAGTATTTGTCCCTCTGATTTATATTTGATCTGTTGCAAATTGTCAGCTGTTTTATTTAGGGCACGAAATATAGGTCAATGACTTGAGTTGAGTGAATTGAGTTGCATCGCGAGAAAATAATACACACCAAAGCACTCAGAAGACAAATTAGAAAATATTAGAGAGCGAAAGAGGAGACAGAATTAAGACATAAAACTTTATGTAGCTATGTACGTATATGCAAGCGCATAGGCATACATAGTTACATATGTTTTAAGTTTGTTGGTATTCCAAGGTTGGTTCGTGTATGTGCATATGTAAATTATTATTCTTCTTCTTAGCACCTCTTCGAAAGCGCTTTCGTCGCGGGATGTGGAATTTAAAGTGAGTAAACAACACACATAAACACTCTTATGCCCAACATATGTTTGCACATGCATTTAATTTTTTTGTAAACAAGTCACAATTATCACAAAAAACCAGAAAAAAAAAACGAACTTTGAAATGTCCACATAACTAAAGAATGCTCCGCCACCAATAAACTATTACTTACCTTTTTTTTTATTATCACAACCGAGCGAAACTTAAAAATAATCAAATTTGCGAACACATTACACGCACTTTTTTTAGAGTTTTACGCGACACTGAATCACTCAATTGATATTCTCTCTCTCCATTCAGTCAATTTGAGTGAAACCTATAAGTGTGCCCATGTCATATTTTGTGATCCTCAGCTGTTTTAGCCCGTAGACCAAATATAAATAGAAAGGAAATCAAAACAAAACAAACATAAACAAAGAAGCGTAGTTTTTTAGAAAAAAAATCTTATTTAATTTATTGGCAGCGTTAAATTTTATATTTTAATTACATATTTTATTACATGTTTATTGCTAGACCTTATTGTTAAATTATTTATTTATACAATTTCTTTTAATACTTCTGTGTCATGTCAGGTTATAATTTTAAATTGTTTAAATGTTAGGAGTATTAGTTAATAATGGAATAAATTAATTATAACGATTGAACCCGAACTAATGTAATCTCTGCAAGGGGTCGCCATCCAAGATGCACCCACAGGAACGGGGCGACCAAAGGCAGGGCGGGCTAAACTGGCCACGTAACATCAGTGTGCCAACCTTATACTCCAGTTTGCCAATATTATCTATGCAAAGTGAAGGGTTGCAGATATCTCTCCGACGCATTAGTTCGTCATCGTCAGCACGTTTTATTTAGATAAATTATATTGTAGGCCTTGGACTTGGCCATTTTAAGGATCACCACCCCTTAGCCGACGAGCAGGAGCCGGAAATTGAAACGTGCGGTCAAGTCCATGCAGTCCAACAGCCTATAGGGAATGGCAACCAATTGCCAACCGTTACAATTATAATTTATTTTGGCGCCCAACGTGTGGGGCCTTACTTTGGTAGGACTCACTAATGCAACCCAAAACTTTTCTATAACTTTAAATTTTCTGTCCATTGCCACTGTCACAAATAGATGGAATGCATTTAATTTGCAGCATGCGGAAAATGCCCACTGTTGATGGCAAGGTATTGGTCTCTCTTCAAGCTGATAATGTGATACGGCCAATTTGGATTCTCGTTACAAAGATTAAGGATTTGTCGAGCCAGTTGGTTCGGGTTATATTGTCAGTCTTGAATATTATCGCTTCGAGTTGTAGATCGAACCTGAAGGGTGGTGTTGGATGGATTCAAGCAGCTGATTATAAATTAGGGCTTGCCAGCAACATCAAAGTTCAACAGAGTTTTGATCACACGAGTGATTTTTATCTAATCAAAATTTTTTCAATAAACGCAAACAAAAGTATAAGGAATAAAGAGATTACAGCAGTGAGGGTTCAATTAACTTAATGAATTTTATTATTTGATTTATTACAATTTTATTAGTGTTTGATTTATTATTTGAATAATTATTATAATTTTATTTTTGTCTTTTATTTGAATGAATTTGAGTAATTGAATTTATACAAATTTTGTTTAAATCGATTCATTATTTTTAATTTGTCTACTTGAATGATACATTTTAATTGTCTATTTATATAAATTTCTTTCGCTTATCAATTTTTTTACATTATTTAAATTTTTTAAAACATTTATCAATTATTTAATTAGGATTTTTCATTATTACAATAAATTTGGTGTTCGAGTGATTAGTTCTATTCGTTACTTATTTAAATTAATGGTTATAAAGAGTTTACATTTTTGTTTCTTAAATTTGAGTGCGGGTCCTTGATCAGATTACAATTTATTAGAGTTTTGATTAATTTTGATTTTTCTTTAGAATTACAATTACAAATTATTGGTAGTTATGCCGCTAACAAGGTCAAACGAAGACTTAACAGCAACTGGCAATCAGACTGTCTGTGGCATATGTTCTGCGATAGTGCAAAACCCAAGTGATAGCCAAAAGACACCCTGCGGTCACGAATTTCATAAAACGTGTATAAAATCGCATATTAAGTCGAGTAGCAATTGTCCCATTTGCAAAGTTAGCTGGACACCAGCTGCTAAACAGGCGACAAATTCTCCTGCATACGGAACCAGATCTCAATCAGCAGTAGCGACGGTTACAGCAGCTAGTATGGAAGAGGAGCCACCGTCTTCATCAGGATCTGCGAAGTTAACATCAGATTTAATTAGTAGAATGCAAAATCAGATTATGTCCGCACTTACTGTGCAAATAACCAAGCTGATAGAGGAAAATGTCGAAGCTTGTGTCAGCCGTCGGAGCGTGACGCCTCAGCGCAGTGAAGACGAGTACACTGGTCCGAATGGACTGGTAGGATTGGCGGTAGAAGTTCCTCCTGTGATTATTCCACCTGCCAGACCAGCGTCAATATCTCAGGGTAGTTACCAATCCGATCTGATGCAAAGACCAGACAAAGTTGGTCACATTTTGAATGGTTGGAAACTGAAATTTACGGGTGATGGGTTATCCATAGACAATTTTATATACAGAGTGGAAGCATTAACTCACCAAACTTTAGACGGAAATTTTAGTATCCTTTGCAATAATGCAAGCTCGCTATTTGAGGGGAAAGGCAGCTGAATTTTACTGGCGACATCACAAAGCAGTAGGCCAAGTTCGTTGGGACATATTATGTGAAGCTCTTCGTAAGCAATTTAGAGATCAACGGGATGACGCGGATGTAGAAGATCTTATCCGTGGTCGAAAACAAAAAGGCAAATGAGTCCTTTGAGGCATTTTATGATGATATAGCCCGGTTAATTGATCAAATGGAGATACCTATAACAAAAACAAGTTTAGTTAGAATTTTAAAAGCAAACTTACTCCCAGAAATAAGGCATGAAATCTTACATTTGGATATCAGTTCCGTATCCGAACTGCGTGATGTTTGCAGGAGGCGAGAGGCGTTCCTTGAAGACATCAAACCACAAATGAGTAGCAGCAAAGCGGTTTCGTTTAGGCGTAACGTGGCAGAAATAGTCGAATGCGATGAGGCAATAGTTCAAGAGGAGCGAGAGAAAGAAGAAGTAGGAGCACTGGCGTTGATTTGTTGGAATTGTAAGAAGGAAGGCCATAGGTATCAAGACTGTTTGGCGGAACGACGAGTTTTTTGTTACGGGTGTGGCGCAGATAAAATTTACAAGCCCAATTGTGCCCGCTGCCAAGCAAAAAACTCGAAAGGCAGCACACCGTTTTCACACAGACAAATGAACTCGAGTGTGCAGTCTCGAACAATTCAAAACCAGGATTAGGGGATTCGTCAATAATTCCTGCAATTTCTTCTGTAGAGCCCATTATGAACATACCACGAATATTAATTCCAACCATATCCTATAGTTGCAAGTCGCACTCACGCAGTTCTAAACGCCTTAGATCATTTTGGAAAGGAGTAAAGAATATAGGGAAGGCTGTGAGTAGATTGTCGGCGCTAGAACTAAATGCTGCAGATCCACGTCCATATGCTAGAGTTAAATTATTAGAGCGCGAAATTTTCGGATTATTAGATTCGGGCGCTACAATAACCTGCATCGGTGGAAGCTTAGCCAAGGAACTGTTAGAGAAAAAATCACGTTTAAACGGCTTCACTCAGATGCGAGTACAGCCGATGGGAATAAGCAACAAATAGTAGGAAT
>JAEIFQ010000403.1:0-65649 GCA_018904025.1 Zaprionus vittiger | reverse complement strand
CTCTTTGTCACTTCGCCTATGCATTTGGATTTGAATATAAGCAACCAAGCCCAAGAATTCAAGTAATATTTTTGTAAACACGGCCAGCATATACTTTCAGCACATTTAATCGTTTAACCCCCCCATATCTCCCAAAAGAAGTGTAGCCGGCTTTATCGCGTGCAGTGCCGCAAAGTATCGACCATCCGCTGGTTACGAAATACATTCACTTGATATTTCTTCGTAAAATGTTACAAATACCTTCTTGAAAGCGGGTTTAAATCAAATATATAGTCGAAGACGTGATAGCTTCCTCTATAAAATGACATAACTTTGCACTTCAAACAGTTAAGATGCAGCAGATTATGCCTGCACCAAGCAAACAGAAAACCAAGATCTGTTTGAAGGAAGCACTATACGTCAAACAGAGTTTCACGTCATCAGCATACATAAGGATATTAGAGCGAAGAAGTATTGAAGGAAGATCGTTGATAAAATGGTTAAAAGCAAAGGTCTAAGATGGCTGCGCTAAGAAACACGATTAAGTTACTTAGTTTGGAGTTGATTGACAGTATTTAAAAAGAATTCGTTGTGTAAGTAATTTTCTTCCGAAATCCTAAAGTAATGCGTAAAGCAAATTCTAAAAGATTAAAAGCTGTAGATTATGCTTTTACAAACCCACGTTGATGGGGCGAAATTATTGACTTACCCATAAAAGTTAGCTAGGCCTTTTTAAAAATTTTAGGTGTTGCGGACAATTTGGATATATACCTATTGTTAATGGTGGCGGCAGTAGCTTCTTCCTTCTCGGTGTGGGTGAAGTTTTCTGAAATATAGAATCGAACCGACGCGAGAAAAACTATTCGAAATAAAAACAACTCGGGGCGCGTGTGTTCACTTCACTTTATATTTTTGTACTGGGAACTATGTACATTACACGGTTAGCTTAAGCCTAACTTAACATACTATCGGATAAAAGAGCGCAGGAGCCCTTGATGACTTTACGCCGAAATGCTGCCTACTTCTCGGCGGCTACGTTTCGACGTAAACATCCCGCCCCCTTGCAATACTGTTTTAAATATGAAGATGAAGCCGGGATCCTTTTGGATGCCGTTGGAGGGGCTTAAGGGGCGCTGGCGGACTACGTCTTAAAAACACCGGATAGTACCTATCCAAAAAGAGTGTTCTGGGCCAACGGCAGTCCACCGTGGGATGTAACAAGCCCTGGAAGGAGTACGTCTCCATAGACGTCGGCCCCCAAATCGATGGAGATCCTGCTTGGCACATGTTACCGAGTGTCCACCAGAGTAATGCCCGGGTAGCGGGTTTAAAGGTCTTTGCCCTGAGTCCTGATCTGCACCTCCTCCATCTTTAGAGTCACTGTGATGGACAACTCTGGCGACGCCCTTGACCTGAACCAGGCGCGGCAAAACCCATCATAGGCAGAAAGGCCAAAGGCCTTTGTCAATGAGATGGGCATTCGGCTATATGGACTGCACGCGTCCGTTAGCACTTCTTCAGTGCATGAACTCCTCTACAAACGCGGCGTCTGAAGAAGTTCACTCCTTAGGGCTTGGCTGGTGTGTGTGCCTTGGGTGGTGCCATCTCACTATTTGAGGTATTACTCTTTCCAACGGAAGCAAAACTGTTGATGCAGAGCCTTAAGTCGCTGCCATCGGTTCATGATGGATACAGCGTCTTCTTGGATTTCAGGCTCTGCGACGGACATGAGTGGACCGCCGATCAGAAAATGGCCAGGAGTCAAGGCCAAAAGATCGGTGGGGCTCTTAGATATTGAAATTTTTGATTTCGAAAGGACCAGCGAAATCGAGTCCCGTGTGGGTGAAAGGTCGAGAGAAGGAAACTCTCTCAGAAGGCAGAGTACACATGCGTTGAATTTGCAACTTATTTTGTTGGAGCATGCAAACTCGACAAGAATTGATAGTGGCTTTCACTAAAGTTCGGAGCTTCGGAATCCAGTAGTGTAATCTAATGAGACGCATAATTAATTGATTTCCACCGTGGAGGGAGATACGATGCGTAAAATGGATAAGGAGGTGTGAGAAGGTACATGAGTACGGAAGGATGAGCGGGTGCCGTTCATCATAGCTTAAAGAAGCGGATGTTCTCACACGACCGCATGATCTCATGACTCCGCTGGCGTCAATAAATGGATTCAAATTAATTATGTCGCTACTCCTTGCAATATGTTCCTTGTTCAACAGACAGTTGTACTCTTTAAGGAATTGAGAACGTTGGGTGTTCCGGATGAGCAGATCTTGGACGTTGGAGAGTTCAGAGCTGCTGACATCTGGAGAGAGCATAAAATCAGGCTTGCGACACCTCTGGATAAAGCGGTATACATAAGCCATCACCCGCAGCGCTCTGTCGAGCTCGGAAAATCTCTCTAAGGTACAACCGGATGAAGGAGGCAACTTGGTTAAGTTGTATTTAACAGGACGAAGCTCTTCGTCTGTTTCGTGAAAAATATTGATCGCAATAGGCCAGTGTTCTGCTGGAAAGATCAGCCAATCAGGTCCATGCCTTCAGAGACTGTTACCAATGAGGTCCTCTGACGAGACACCTCTACTGGCAAGATCGGCAGAGTTCTGCTCAGATCTGACGTGGCACCATTTGCTCGAACTAGTGAGCTGAGTTATCTTAACTATTCTGTTAGCCACGAACAGGCTAACGCAATAGTGGCTAACACAATTGTGGAATCAGTCCAATAGTACTCTTCGTTTCTATTGACTGGGAGCTGAGGGAGTGTTGCTGATAACTCGGCTAGCAGTAATGCACCGCAAAGTTCTAATCGAGGCAAGGAGATGGTCTTCACAGGAGCTACTCTGGTCTTGGCTACAAAGAGATGGCTTGAAATATTGTATTGGTTTTCAACGCGGATGTAGATAGCTGCTCCGAATGCGCGCTGAAATGCGTCGCAGAAGCCATGGATTTGGAGCTTAGGTAAGGGGGTATATTGGACCCTCGGGTTTTGACGAATTTGTCTTTGCTGCGTTTATTCTGAATCCAAGCCAGAGTAATTTGAGAGTCACTCCATGCTTGCGATTTGATCCGATCTCCCACTATGTCTTGTTCCAATTTGGGGATGGTTTTTTTATTTTTTATTGTATTTACCTTGCTTTTTGCAGCCAGCAAGGTAATCTTAGCTCCAATTTTTGCATACACCACTGCTGCATATGCTTTTTCAGAGGCATCACAAAAGCCATGAATTTCTATGTCGTCCGCAGCTGAGCTTCCAGACCAGCGAGGTATGCTTATATTTCCCAGACTTGGTAGCTCGCTAGCATATTCTTGCCAGATCCGTGCAAGATTGGGGTCCAACTCAGTGTCCCCTGCAAGCGGCAATTTCCATAGCTCCTGAATATAACATTTCCCTTGCAGAGTCACTGGTGTAAGCCAAGATCCGAGTGGGCCAAGATCCTTGCCTATTGCGAAAGAACTAAACGTTTTGTAATACGTGTTAGTTTCGGGCAATCGACCATAAAGGAAAAGACATCCTTTTTGGGGTCCCATTGCAAACCTAGAGTTTTAATTGACTCGTCCTCCTGGATGATAATTTTCTCAGTCGAGTCGCCACCTTGAATTCCAGCGATGATTCGATCGTCGTTAGAGACCCATTTGCGCAGGTGCAAGCCAGCCTTCTCCATAATATTCGGAGTTCGACTTGTATTTTGACGCAGTCATCGATGGAGTTCAGCTTTTTAGTATCGCTGATATCTTCCCTCGAATGAATGATTAGTGCGAAATTCTCGTAGAACGATTGCCACTCCTTTGGATCTCCGCTAAATTGAGACAGAGTCGTTTTCGGAAGTTCCGGTCTGTCGTCCTCTCTATTGCGTACGTCGTGTAGGTCAGATAACATATTGACATCGCAATCCATTTCCACTAGCTTTGACATATCAAAGGCATTATTTTCATAATCTGCCTCTGTGTTTGGTGATACTTGCAATTTTGACCATAGAAGGTTTAATTTGAACTTTTGGTTTTGCAACGTAATCACATCGCTTCGATTAATGTCGGCTTTGACTACGGCCATGTGCCGCGTTAACATCTTAGTTAGGTTGTCCGTGGTCTCTACCAAGGGAGCCGGGATAGGGGTGCTCCGTGGTACACTTGCTCTTGCCCCTAATCCTTTAGAGGTACTTGGCCTGGTATCCAGCACTTACCTTTGTCCAGTTTCCTCTAGATGAAACGGTTCTTCGCCTATCGTGGCTTATTCGACCTTCATGTCCGAATCCAAGTAACTACGGACTTTAGCCATTGTGGACTCATAAATCTTCTCGTTGGAGTATTGATGATCGACAGGCCCAATCCTTACCAGCGCCGTGTGGTTGCTCTTGAATTTAGCGCTTAATTCCCTCACGATCGATGAGTTTCCTCTCTCCGCCAGTTGCTCCTGGATTTTTTGTCGCACTTCAGTTTGCTTTTTTAGCAGTGCCAACGTTTGTTCGGACATCATTCTGATTTGTTTTTTATTTTAAACTTTTGGATTAACTTGGCTAACCGATGGAGGTATTTTTTGTTTGATCGCCTGGTTTATCTAGCTGTGCCTCGACTCACAACTTGTTGATGTTAGCCAAGAAAACAAAAGAATACAAAACAGAATTTTCACTAGATTTTTACTTGATACACCCGCGGACGGCTTGAAGGACCACTAATGTTAAGAAAAGACAGTTCTAAACACTTGTACAAGTTTATTTCATCTGTTAATGTACGTCTCTTCACTTTGTGAGTTTATTTAGAACTGATCTTTGTAATGTCCCGCCCTATTAGAGCGTTCCATTGGAATGAAGCCAACTATCACCGGCTTTGGCCCAGTATGCTACACCCCTGCTGACAACGATTCTAACCAATTGCCTATAAGTTAAAGGTAGCCCGCCCAGACAAGAATAAAATCATTGCGGCTATGCCGTACTTACGGTTCAGCAATTGGGTCAATATGTACCCTCAATGGATGTACATAAATGTATGTATTCAGAGGCATATTCACAATTGCGTAGGCATGAAAAAGAGTCGTACATTTAGAATTAGAAAAGTAAAATTTAAAAAGGGGCATAAAGTGTAGTTACGTGCGATACTATTTAATCTTCCCTCGGTGATGACAACTTGGTCATTTGCCATAAGGCGCTTGTCTCATCCAAAAATAGTTTTTTTGTCTTAAATAAGCTTGTAAATAAGCTTAAATAAGGGCAGAAGGCCGTAATAAAAATTGTATTGTTCCAATTGTGGAATCAAAATAACACGAAGTTGGCCGCGCCACGCAGGGTTGTCATAATTTCAGACAATTCACCGGGTTGCCAGATTGTTTTTCCGATAACTCACAGGGTGAATCAGGAGAAATTAAAACCTACTGCGCAAGCAGTCCGCACCTAGTATTAATTAAGGCAAATAATAATTGACTTAAGAAATACATTTAATTATTTAGTAAAAAATACTAAGAAATATGGGAACGTAAAAAATTGAATAAACAAGCCCCATAAACCTTGTTGGTTTATTATAATAAAAATAAATGATGAAGCTTTCATCCACGCTTATACGTGTAAATTTATTTCACTCCAAAATAATCGTAACATGGAAAAAAAATAAGTATAATGTATATTCTTATAAATATAGCAATTTATATACTACAGATTTAATAATAGATGACACTAATTATTCTTATTTTCGGTGTTGTTAGGCCACAAGGTCTCAGAGTTAAGCAAGCAGTGCATATTAATTAATTTTGGGACACGGGACCTTGAGGTTTGGGTACGGTATACTTAGGGGCTGACCTTGACTTAATGCTGATGATGATTAATCCCTGGGGGAGTAATCAGCTGATCAAAGCACACCCAACTTCACCAACTCTGAATAATTTCCAAAAACAAAATTAATAAGAAGAAGCTGAAACTTTGTTGGAAATTTTCAGTATAAAAGGCTCACACGAGGTTTTCTCGGTCTTTTCAATTGTGGTTACCCGTACATAATAAGTCCAGCGCCGTGTAAGCTGAGTTCAGTGCAGTGGTGAAAATTAGAAGTGCATCAGCCGTTAATTAAGTTAAATTAACGAATTGTCTTCGGCCGATAAGGCAGGGTTTGCCAACATCTTCGCCTCCCAACTCAATGTGTGGGTAAAAAGGCATATTTAAACAATCCGTTGGATTTTGTATACCCAGGTATGTCAGAAAACTGAACGGCTCTACAGAGTTAGTGTTAACAAATAGTTTTTTCCACCGTGTAGCTGTTTCGTTTTGTTTATTGCCTCAATCTATAGGCAGATTGAGTTGGCCATATTGCCCAACACGCTTGCGCAAAGCGCTGGACTACAATTTTTGACTACGGCTATATAACGCCAGCTACTCACAGCGTCGCTATACTCCATTCCTTCCGCGGCCGAGCTTGCGCTACCAGGCTCTGAGTCAGCGCGGCGTCCCTATTTGCACCAAAGGAAACAGCGTCGGCGTAGTCTGAACCGAGGGATACTTCTCTCCGCCGAAATTCTGTCAAACACCGGAGCCGGGATCACCACCAGAAAGAAACATCTTATATTAATTATATAATTACCCAACCTAAAACAAAAAGAATAGGGCCTATGGTACAAAAAATTAAATTAAAACTTTTGAGTTATAAGTGTCCCTTCGTAGACCAAAACAAGCAATGAAAAATAGAGTAAACAACAAAAAGCGATACATTATAAATTAAAAAAAAAACGCAACCAACAAAACATGAAAGAAATCCAAATAAGCAAAATTGTTAAATTGGTATCCCAATTGCCATAGAATAATATTTCTATATATGTCCCCTTTACATAGTAAGCTTTCTAGCGCATCAACTACACCGCTGGAAGGCCTTTCAACGCTGGAGTTGCTGCAAACGTGTGAGTACTACAACACCAACTCATTAAAAAAATGAGTAGTTTAATTTGTTAAATTCATACACATCTACATATGTATGTACATACTGTTAAATTATTCCCAACAGATGGCGCTCGCGATTCGCGCTCGCCTGCCTCCCTTGTTAGCTGACACGAGCAATCGGTTTTATGCTCATGCTTTCTTGAATATCTTCTGTGTTTATTGTCCGATCGGATTGCAATTGAGAGAAAACGTAGATATTTCATTCAGTTTAGTAAATGCTAAAGTCCGAATGTTGTATCTTTTATACAGCGCTTATAAATTAAGTTCAAAATTAAATTATTGATTTGCGCACCTTATATTTGAAATAAACTTGATCTGCGCCTGGTACACAGAAACTTGCATGCCAAATTTGGTGTCTCTAGCTCTTATAATAGCTGAGATCTGTGTGTTCATCTGGTCATCCATACATCCGGACAGACAGACAGACATGGCTCAATCGACTCGGCTAGTGATCTTGAGCAAGAATATATATACTTTGTGGGGTCTCCCACGCCTCCTTCTGCCTGTTACATACATTTGCACAAAGTTAGTATACCCTTTTTTGACCATTTTCAATGGTCGAAGGGTATAAAAAACAAAAACGACCAAAAACAAAAAAAAACATCCCGAAAAGAATTATGCAGTCTCACTGCAGGCACCTCTGCCATGCATGAGTATTTTATACTTTACACATATGTAGAAATTATTATCCTTTTAATTGGCCATGCTCCATAGAGAAGAGTGAAAAAAAAATAGAAAAGGAAAAAAAGGGAACAATTATTAACAATACAGTCTTTAACTAATACTGATATACTTTATACACAAAACAAAACATAGAAAAAAATACGTACCTCTTTGCTGTTGTCTGTTTGAATATATGAAAACCTATTGATGGCAAACTAAATCCGTTTAATTTTTGGGTCAATTATATATAAGAATAAATTGTGAATAAATATTGAATCTAACATGAGTTACTAAATTTATAAAATTTCCTGGGTAGACATGGCAACTTAAATTAACAGTCGGATCTTTGTTAGGGTATCTGTAGGTACAATAATTTTTCTTAAGATTATGGTAGGGTGGGTAGAGACCGCGGCGTCGAATATCACCTTAGACACCGCCATTTATAAATATAGTTGCAGTCTCCTCTTTTAGAATTGTCCTAGTCCGGTTCTTTGAGTTCCGGCTGATTTTGCATTCAGTTGTTTTTACTTGTGTTTCGGGAGATCGCTCTCATCGGTAGTTTCTGTAGGAATCCTATAAAATAAATGTTTATGTAAATAGGGTAGAAGGAATGAAGCAACAACTCACCCCACGCCGAAGAGCTAAAGGCACAAGAGGATTCCGTCCGCTTATATTCCTTCCCCGAGTGTGTCAGTTGGCAGATCTCTGCGGCCTATATGTGCAATGGCCTCTGTCACATCGAACGTTACATATACTTTTTGGTGCCCAAAACGTGGGGCAGCTTATATAAAAATGGATAATAACATCTAATCCATAACGTTAATTTGTCCAGTTCTGGAGGTCCTTTTTGAAATTAAGTGTGTACGAAATGAGAAGCTGCTGCTGGATGCTTATTGTTGCAAGCAGTGTTGCTGCATATCAGTCCCATGAAAATTGAAAAAAAAAAAAAAACTAGTAACATGTGTAGCAGCTGAGCACCCTAGCATACTGCAATAACCATATCTGTTAAATAACATACTCTGTAAACATATACATATATAAACACTCTGTAAATATTAGCCATAAGAAACATATAGACATATCTGTTAACATTAACATACACTGTAAAAGGAGAATAAGAACAAGAAGAATAAAAGTCAGTCGAAAACATAAAGCGAGAGAGACGAGACCTACAACTTCAGAAGTGGGATAACGGATAACGGAATACCGGAAAAAATTTTCACACATTCACATATACATATGTGTTGATAATTTTCTTTGTAATCCCCTCGCCTACAAGAAAAAAAAAACATAAAATACACAAGTAAAATGGAGCCGATCGCAGTGGAGGACTACACCGAAATGCAGTTGCGAAATTGGCTGGAGAAGTTGGACATGCCAAGAACGGGCAATAAAGCGGCGTTGGCCGCACGTATCAACGAAGTGCCGCCAGAGGTTCGAGGATCATGCCCGAGATTAGATGAAGATTCAATTGAAGAGCGACCATTTAACAACGTCGAACCAAGGGACACTACACTGATGCAGACAGGCAACGACATGCCTCATACCGACGCCGAAAACGCTAGTGACGCAGAAGATGACGTAGTAGAGACAGACGACAATTGGAAAAGCTCAAACTGGGCGTAATGATAGTGTGACCCTTCCACAAGAGGACAATGGGACCAGTCGTCAAAACGAAGTGGCAACGCCAACAGCTGTAGCTCACGATACTCACATCTCTGGCAAAAACAATATCACACTGACAATTGCAAAAGAGATGATAACCGATTTTGACGGCAACTACCCAATCAAAGTGCCAATAAATATTTGGGTGTCACAGTTAAAGACAATTGCCAGCATGTACGAACTTAGTGACGATAATGTGCGTGTGCTCATAATGTCGAAATTGAAAGACCAAGCTCAAGTATGGCTACACTCAAATACAAATTTATTGACAATCCCCGTTGCAGAGTTATTGAGTCAGCTGTGCGAGATGTTCCTCACAAAAGAGAGTAAAATATCAGCTCGTCGCAAATTCATCGGGCGTAAATGGCAAGCCAAAGAAGACTTTGCAGCATATTTTAAAGATAAAATGAAGTTGGCAAAAAATGTGCAGATGGACGATGAAGAATTGATAGACAACATTATCGAAGGAATTCCTAATGATCAACTACGCAATCAAACATACCTACAAAGCTTCACAACATCAACACAGCTGCTGCACGCATTTTCAAAGGTTTCGCTAAAGGATTTGGAGCGAAAGGAAAGACGTCAAAATAATAACACTACGTTCGCAACCGAACCAGCTACAATCAGATGCTTCAATTGTAACTCCCTAGGTCACATTGCAGCCGAATGCCGCAAACCAAAGCGCGAATATGGATCATGCTACGGATGTGGAAGCTCGGATCACAAGATTGCACAGTGCTCGCAAAAAAAGAATGTCAAAAAAAATGAATACGTAAGAGATTTGAATATTTATTTTAAGGAGATAATTAATCAATTTTTATGTTTAGAATGCCTAATCGATTCTGGAAGCCCAATAAGTTTTGTAAAACAGTCCAGCTTGGGAAACATACGACCAAATTTTGAAACTACAAATCTTAACTCAAATGAAATGTTACATTTAAATTACTTCGGACTAAATAATAGTCGTTTAAATATTATTGGAAAAATACCAAGTTTTGTAATATTGAATAAAAATGAATATAATTTTGAATTGCTAATTGTGGCTGATGAATCGATGGGTTATGATGCAGTGTTAGGTAGAGACTTTATGAATATTTGTAAATTTAAGATTATACGTGAAAATGATAGTTCAGAGAACGATAGCATAATAAACGAAAGCTCACAAACAGATCGTAAAAAGAATGGTAGTATATTAAACAGAAGCTCGATAAATAAACAAATGATAGATAGTAATACTAAAAACGATAGTACGCGAAAGTACTAGTGTTGGGTAAACCTAGTTCAATTTGAGGAATAAGTTCGTTCGTTCGTTTAAAATCAATGAACTAGGTCGTTCATTTAGTTCAATCGTTCATTTTTTTAAACTTGCTTAAAGGTGCTTCAAAAAATAAAAAAAAAAATTTATGAATTTATTTCATACAATGCTGTCATTGAAAATTAATATTATTTATTCAATTGGGTTGGCGCTTTGTTTCCTCCAAAGCTGCTGGGTGCTTATTTTTAAGGTGACGCGATAAGTTTCCTTGCGATCCACCAGCCACACTAAGCACAGTTTTGCAGTATTTGCATTTAGCACTCTTCTCATCCACTGAATCAAAGAAATTCCAAACTTTGCTATGCTTTCGTTTTGAAGCCATATTCACGCACAAATTTGTAAACCGTAATTTTAAATGTGCGCGAAAATTGATCAGCTTATTCGATAAGTGAACTTTCGAACTACATGAACTAAGACCAATCTATCGAACTAAGTGAACTAGTGTTGTGTCGTTCGTGAACGAACGAACTAAATTGAACTATTCACCAAACTGAACGAACGAACTAGGTCTGTCTTTATAGTTCAATATAGTTCGTTAGTTCAATTTAGTTCACTTAGTTCAATATAGTTCACTTAGTTCAATATAGTTCACTTAGTTCACGTCGTTCATTTTGATCTCTTACCCTGATAGTTCGTTCGTTCAGTTTGGTGAATAGTTCAATTTAGTTCGTTCGTTCACGAACGACACAACACTAGAAAGTACATTAAAACAAATGAGATGCAAAAAGATAGTTTAAGAAATCGCAATTATGCCGATGTAACAAATGATTGTATTCAAAATGAGCGCGAAAAATATAATATAAACATTGCAACGGATATATTAGCAATAGAATACCCTGAATCAAATGATCCGTTTAGCCTAAACACTGGTGCACAATGTAACCCAAATCTGAAAGAAAGATTTATCAACACATTTAACAAATATAGCAAAGCAAAAAAACCAGAAATACCATTTGTAAAATGCGAAATGAAATTAAATTTTGATAACGTAAAACCTTTTCATTATCCTCCAAGACGACTGTCGTATACTGAAAAGGCGCAGGTACAAGAACTGTTAGATGAATATTTAGAAAAAGGTATAATCCGTGAAAGTGAATCGGAGTATGCATCTCCAATTATTATTATTATTATTATTATTTGTAATAGATATACATAACATAGCATATAAGATAAACACATATTGTATTAACATAACTATCGTATAGAATAACAGCTCTTTGATATCGATACATTGTAAATTAAAGCATCCATGTATAATATCGATATATCCAATGCAATGTACGATAAATAAAAAGCTATCGAGTTAGAAGGTTGATCTCGAAGCGTCGGACAAACAAGAGCAAAAAACAAAGAGATAAAAATAAAGATTATATTGGCTACTACAACATATAAAAAATAAAGATTATATTGCCTACTACAATATCAGAAGTGGTCCGAATATTCACGTCATGGATATTGATATTTCGGCAGTGTCGGTGGCACAATTAAAAAGATGGTTGGCAATTTTGGGCTTGCCAACAAAAGGCGGCAAAGCAGAATTAATGGCGCGGTTAAATGCAGTACCGACAGAGGAGTGTGGCAGTGTTCTGGTGATGGATCAAGCTGAAATAGAGGACGAAACTGAGGTGCATGATGCAATGTTGGTGGTGCAAAGAAAAGAGATTTCCAAGAATCAAGAAATTCTCAGGAATTTGCAGGCGGAAATAGAAGCAGCAACCGACATGATTACGCAAATACAAATGCGCAATAGCGTTAATGCGAGTGTCGGTGAGCAGCAAGAAGAAGCAGCGCGGGAAAATAATTTAGACGCCCGACAAGATGACGTTAATATTTCAAATGGTGATGAAATTCAAATTCGTTCGGAATCTGACGACAATGCTACAAGGTCTTCGAGAATGTTTCTACTGGCAAAGGAAGTACTGTTAGAATTTACTGGTCAAACTTCAGTGCGTAATTGGATAATGCAGTTGCAAAATGTGGCTAGTGCATATAATTTGACCAAAATGCAATGTCGCTTGCTGTGCATGGCAAAACTCAAAGGTGTTGCACTTCAATGGCTTCATGCTGACCCAGCACGCATTATTCAACCTTTTGAGGAGTTGTTGCAGCAATTAAAATTGGCATTCGACGGGAAAGTAACTAAAGGAGAATTACGACGCAATTTTGAACGGCGTAACTGGAAGTTTGGAGAGAGTTTTGTAACTTACTATGACAGTAAGGTTGGATTGGCGCGAGACGTTAACATGGATGAAGAGGAGTTGGTGGATGGAATTATCGAAGGGATTCCAGTCGACAATCTTCGCATGCAAGTAAAATTGCAGTGTTTTGAGAGTGCTGAAAAAGTTTTGCGGGTGTTTGCTGGGATGGTACTACCTATACAACAACGGATTGACGCTAAACGTGTTGATAAATCGGAGGCAGCGCGGAGCAGTGCAGTGAAGGAGTTGTGTTGCTATAATTGCAATATAAAAGGACACTGGAAAAAAGACTGCAAGCTACCAATTCGAGAGAAGGGGACATGCTATGGATGTGGATCTGCAGAGCACCTGGTAGCTCAATGCCCCAAGAGGAAATCGGAGGGTGAAAATAATTACGTAAGACCAGTTGAAATTTATTTTAGCAAAGGTATAAATAAGTCAATTATTACAGAAGCCCTCATAGATTCGGGAAGTTCAGTATCATTTATTAAGATAAGTTCAGTCCCTGATGGAGTGGATCTGCAAGAAAATGATAACACATATTTTGGGCTAAATGAAAGCCAGCTAATTACGTTTGGAAAAACACAATGTTATGTAAAGAAACAAGAAGTTAAAATATATTTTGATTTTATAATTGTGTCCGACGAATCTATGAGGTGTGGAGTAGTTCTGGGTAGAGACTTTATGAAAAAATTTGATCTGAAAATTGATTTAGCGGCATTAAAAATTGTTACGGTAGAGCGTATTGAAAATCAAGACGAAAACACGAAGGAAGAAATAAGTGTATTGGAAGATGAAGATTTAGTAAATGAACTGCCAATGCAGGAAATATAATTAGTTAAATTGTTAGATAGCAGACAGTTAGAAGAGAAATTGTTAGATGAGGAATTGTTAGAAATGAAAAGTAAGAGTAAGTTATTAGACAATGAATTGGTTAGTGAGAAATTACGAGAATTAGAAGATAATACAAAAGGGCATGCACAGGTAAATGATAATTTTGAAGAAGCTTTATTACAGATTTGCATTTTAGACAATGAAGTAAAGGAACATTCATACAATATTGGGGAACAGGTAGACTGGCAAGTGCGATGTGAATTAGATACAATTTTAAGAACGATGTATGTTAATGCGGAAAAGCCTATTATGCCAAAGGTTAAATGCGAAATGAATATTACGGTAGAGAATGCAAAACCTTTTAGTTGTTCACCAAGAAGACTATCATATGTAGAGAGAGAGAAATTACAGGTGATGTTAGATGAGTATATGCGGGATGGTATAATACGAGAGAGCAGTTCAGAGTATGCATCGCCAATAGTGTTAGTTAAAAAGAAATCAGGGGAGTTAAGAATGTGTATTGATTTTAGGAGACTTAATAAGGTGGTGATAAAAGACAACTATCCTTTACCGTTAATAGATGATTTGCTTGATAGGTTAGTGAATAAAACAATATTTACGAAGCTGGATTTGAAAAATGGGTATTTCCATGTGTTTATGGATAAGGAATCGATAAGATACACTTCGTTTGTCACCCCTTTAGGCCAATACGAATTATTAAGAATGCCAATGGGGCTGAAGACAGCTCCACAAGTTTTTCAAAGATTTGTTAATAATATATTTAGGGACATGATAAAAGAAAATAAGGTTATAATATATATGGATGATATTATGATTGCGAGTTCGGGTATGAAGGAACATTTACTAATTTTGAAAGAAGTCTTTAAGCGTTTAGTAGAAAATCAACTGGAATTAAGAATAGACAAGTGTGTATTTTAACAGGATAAAGTTAAGTATTTGGGATTTGAGATAAGTAAAGATGGCATTAGAGCAGAAGGAAAGGGATTGGAAGCAGTTAGAAATTTTCCCATACCAGTGAAAACGCAGTCTGTTCATAGTTTCCTGGGGTTGTGTTCTTATTTTAGAAGATTTATAAAAAATTTTTCGACGATAGCGAAACCTTTATATGATTTATTAAGAAAGGATAAAAAGTTTAAACTTGAGGAAAAAGAGTTAGATTGCTTTCAACAGTTGAAGGATAAATTAGTTGAGGCACCGGTTTTGGCCATATTTGATCATAAGAAGGAAACTGAGCTTCATTGTGATGCCAGTGCATTAGGTTTTGGGGCAGTATTGATGCAAAAAGAGAATGATGGAAAATGGCATCCGGTATTTTATTTTTCGAAAAGGACAACAGAAACAGAAGCCAAATACCATAGTTTTGAATTAGAAACTCTAGCAATTATATATGCTTTACGGAGGTTTAGGATATATTTGCAAGGCAGGCACTTTAAGATAGTGACAGATTGTAATTCTTTAACGTTAACGTTAAATAAGATTGAGCTTAATCAGAGAATTGCCAGGTGGGCTTTGGAATTACAAGAATTCGATTATGAATTGAAGCATAGAGCGGGTAAACAAATGCAACATGTAGATGCAATTAGCAGATGTAATGATGCGATTATGATCACTGAGACAAATAGTTTTGAAACCAATTTGATAATTGCTCAGGCCAAAGATGAAAAGTTACAGAATATTAAAAAATTGTTGGAGGAAAATGAGCATAAGCTTTACGAAATGAGGAATGGCATTGTGTTTAGGAAAACCAATGATGGTAGATTGTTGTTTTGTGTGCCACAGAGGATGGAGGATCATGTGCTATACAAAAATCATGATCAGCTAGGACATATTGGTAGAGACAAGATGTTAAGTGCGATAGTGAAAAGTTATTGGTTTACGAATATGAGAAATAAAGTTATGGAGCACATTGAGAATTGTTTAAAGTGTATTGCTTTTTCAACAAAATATGGTAAAGGGGAAGGATTGTTGCACAGTATACCTTAAGGAAATAAACCATTTGAGATAATTCATATAGATCATTATGGTCCACTTGATAATAGCAGATTAAAAAAGCATATTTTGGTAGTAGTAGATGGGTTTACAAAATTTGTAAGATTATATACAACTAAGACTACAAACACTAAGGAGGTTATAAGCGCATTGAAAGATTATTTTAGGGCATATAGTAAACCAACGTGTATTATATCTGATCGTGGTAGTTGTTTTACATCGGCGGATTTCGAAGATTTTTTAAATGATTTGAGTGTAAAACACATTAAAATTGCTACGGGTTCTCCGCAGGCAAATGGACAGGTAGAGAGAATTAATAGAAGTTTAGGACCTATGATTTCTAAATTAAGGGAACCTGAGAATGGACAATATTGGGACTCTGTGATTGAGGAAGTAGAGTATACGTTGAACAACACGCAGCATTGTAGTACGAAGAAATTACCAAGTGAAATGCTGTTTGGATTAGCTCAGAAAGGGAAGGTTAGTGATGAGTTAGAAGCAAAGTTAGAAACGATGAATCAGTTAAAAAATAGTAGTGAACGGAATTTAGAGCATATTAGAGAAATAGGTGAACAAAATCAAGTATTATCACAGGCAAATAATGAAAAGGCATTTAATGAAAAGAAAAAAGTAGCGATAAAATATAGTGTGGGGGATTATGTGATGGTAAAAAATTTCGATAGCACAGCAGGGGTAGCAAGAAAATTAATACCTAAAACGAAAGGTCCGTATGAAATATTTAAGTGTTAAAGAATGATAGATATATATTGAAGGACGTCGATGGTTTTCAATTAGCTCGAAACCCGTATCAAGGGGTATGGAGTGCGCATAATATGAAGCCTTGGATTAAAATCTAAAATATTTAATGTACGTTACAAGAATAAGAGGAAGATAGAGGGCTATCTTTAATCAGGATGGTCGAATTGTAATAGATATAGATAACATAGCATATAAGATAAACACATATTGTATTAACATAACTATCGTATAGAATAACAGCTCTTTGATATCGATACATTGTAAATTAAAGCATCCATGTATAATATCGATATATCCAATGCAATGTACGATAAATAAAAAGCTATCGAGTTAGAAGTTTGATCTCGAAGCGTCGGACAAACAAGAGCAAAAAACAAAGAGATAAAAATAAAGATTATATTGGCTACTACAACATATAAAAAATAAAGATTATATTGCCTACTACATATTGTAAGGGAGTCTCACAGCAGAGAAGGGGCGAGGCACTGCGACCAGAATGATCTTTTGTACCTATAATGCTCTCCCTATCATGACAAAAGCTGTTCTGCTTCTCTGATGAAGCATAACAGGTCTTTTGTCGAGGAACGGACAATGTGCTCGGGAACTGCGGTTTCCACGTGCAGATGTTTCCTCCTAATCCATACCAAGGCTGGACAATCACACAGGATGTGTTTTGTGGTTTCGTCGTCCTCTTTACAGAGCCTGCATTCTGCATCCGAGGACAGACGCATTTTTTTGAGGTGATAATTCACCAAGTAGTGTCCACTAAGGTAGCCAACAAGGAGATAGAGATCTCTCCGAGAGAGTAGGTTTGTTCTTCGTTTAATCGAGGGATTCGTAAGCTCTCTAGCCTGCCTCATCCCTGGTTGAAAGAACCAGTAGCGTTCGGTCAGCCTATTCGCCCATGTTTTCACAAGGGATGAAATAGTTGACCACCCCACGCCGCAGAAGGGTTCGGGGCCATGCAGAGGGGCTGATGACCCCGCCCTCGCTAGCTCATCCGCTAGCTCGTTGCCCTGGAAACCAGAGTGTCCAGGTACCCATAGAAGGGTAACTTTGTTTCTGTTGGAAAGCCTCTGGAGACAGTTCCAACAGTCGGCCACCATACGTGAACCTATTCTTTTTGAGGAGAGGGCTAGTATGGCAGCTTGGCTGTCCGAGAAGATGTAGATGTTCGCTCCTCTGATCCCCTTCTCAAGGATAAGACGACAGCAGAACTCGATGGCATGAACCTCGGATTGAAAGACCGTGGGCCACTTGCCCATAGCAATCGAGGTTTTGGAGTTGGGACCATGTATCCCAGCTCCAACCCCCTGATCAGTCTTTGACCCGTCAGTATACCATGAGGGTCACTGATGGGGTTGCCAGCATCCCAGTCCCTCCGGTCCGGGATGAGGGTTCTGAATTTTGCACCAAAGAAGAGTTCCTTGGTCATAGAATCTGATCTAGAGCAGATCTCTAAGCCAGGAATGTCTTTGATAAGTCTAGCATGCCCCGATTCGGTAGCTAGAAGCCCAGATTGAAGCTTGATTCTAAGAAGACTCATAGCGGCTACTTCTTGTATTTGAATGTGCAGCGGAGTCAAATTTAAAATTGATTCCATTGCTGCTGTGGGACAGGTGCGAAGTGCACCCGTCAAAGACAGGCAAAGCAGCCTATGCAGTTTAGTGAATTTGCTGATGGCAGTGACCTGCGTAACCTTAGGCCACCACACAATGGCAGCGTAGGTGACGATGGGTCTTACCATCATCTCAAATAACCACCGAATGGTGCAGGATTTGAGACCCCAGATCCTACCAAAGAATCTTCTGCAGGCCCACATGGCATGAGTTGCCTTTGATAGGGTGTTGTTTAGATGGGAGTTCCAGTTCAGTCTTTTATCAAGAGTTACCCCTAGATATTTCAACTCGTTGGAAAGTCCCACGGGAGAGCCGCCAATGTGCAATTGCCCTATGGCAACGAGATGGCGCTTAGTGAAGGGAACGATAATTGCCTTTTGTGGATTGATGCTCAGACCTACATCTATGCACCATCTACTAACCGTGTTCAGAGCAGATTGCATCAGCTCTGTCACGGTGTTGGCAAAGTTCCCATTCACTATGAGCGCCAGGTCGTCAGCGTAGCCGATTGCTTCCACGCCCTGTTCCGCAAGAATACTCAGTAGTTCATCAACTACTAGGGACCAGAGTAAGGGGGATAAGACCCCTCCCTGGAGACAACCCTTAACCGCACTAATGAAAGCAGTCGTGGAGTCCAAGGTAGAGGAAATAGTCCGGTGTTTGAGCATAGCATCAATCCATCGGATTAAGGGACGGGCGATATTTCTGCGCTCCAGCGCAGCAGAAATAGACCCGTAGCCGGTATTATCGAAAGCACCCTCTATATCAAGAAAAGAGCACAGAGCAATGTTCTTGGATACGAGGGCTCTTTCGATTTTGCCCACTAGCTTGTGAAGAGCGACCTCCGTCGATCTTCCGGCAATATACGCAAACTGCGTGGGATGCAGAGGACATGTTTTCTGCAGAGAGCACCGAATGTGCTGGTCTACGAGCCTTTCCGCTGTCTTAAGCAGAAAGGAGGTAAGACTGATCGGCCAATATGACTTAGGCTGATCAGGGGGACGATTCCCTTGTTTGGGAATGAATACCACATTTACTCTCCTCCAAGAGATGGGTATGTAACCCCAAGTGAGACTAGCTCTAAGAAGGCCGACCAGCGGATCAAGAATATGATCCAGGCTGTTTTGTAGAAGAGCTGGAAAGATTTGATCGCCCCCTGGGGCTTTGAAGGGAGCGAAGGAATCTACAGCCCATTTGACCTTTTCAGGGTCGAAGATGGTTCCTGATAGACTGGACCCACGTGAGTCCGGTGACAAGGTGGCGTCATCATGACTGGATAGATCTGGGCTCGCCACCGAACCTGGGAAGTGGACTTGTAGTAAAAGGTCAAGTGCTTCCCTGCGATCTTGAGTGAAAGAGCCATCTGCTCTTTTAAGAAGCCCTATCCCATTAGACGACCCTTTGGCCAAAACTTTGTGGAGTCTCGCTGCCTCTGGCAGCGATTCGATACTACCACAGTAGCTGCGCCACGTATCGCGTTTAGCATGTCTAATGTTCTTGTTATAATTAGTGAGAGCGTCCCTATAGACAACCCAACTGACACAGTTAGATCTGGCCTTGTTGAATAGGCTTCTAACCTTCCTTCTTTGTGCAGCCAGTTCCTCGTTCCACCATGGAACTTTACGGTTAACCTTGGGCAGGGAGGTCGAACCTGATGTGCTGATGGTCCGACAAAGTGGCTTCGTCTGTGACCCGCCAGTTGGCCAGCGAACTCACAATAGAGTTGCTGACTAGGGTAAGGTCTAGAGCCTCCTCCCTAATGGCGTTAATAAAAGTAGGCTTACACCCTATGTTAGCAACATCTAATTGACAACACAATAGATACTCTAAAAGGGACTCACCACGTTTATTGACGTCGCTGCTTCCCCAGATCGTGTGATGCGCATTTGCATCACAGCCGATCACAAGCGGCTTGTTGTGCAGGCGGCAGAATTCCACTAGCCGCTGAACCTCTGTGGGGGGAACGTCATCCACGTCGCCCGGAAAGTAGGCAGAGGCGATCACTACCTCCCGGACACCCTCAGCCGTGGCTACCTCAATAGCCGTTGCCACCACGTCTCTGTGGATGAAGTTAGGTAAAGGGAAGTGTCTCACATTGTTATTAACAACAATAGCAGTGCGAGGGGCACCACCCATACGGTCATATAATAACTTACATGATCCGCATGATAGTCCACGGATATGGCCACCGATCACCCATGGCGCTTGGACGAGAGCCAGGTTGATTGCATCTTCGCAGACGACCCTGCACAGGGTGGCGGACGCTCCTCTGGCGTGCAGGTTCGCCTGGAGCACCTTAATGGCGCTCGGCATCCTCTCTTAGGGCTTTGGTGACAAGGCCACCTGCCTTGCCCCCCGAGAGTCATTTCCTCGGATGCCCTTCGGCAGTCTGGAGGAACCGCTCGGGGGAGGTCGCCTAGCGACCCCGGTCGCCGGAGGTACCCTTGCGGGTGGTTTCCGCACAGAGCTGGTGATGGGGCTTGACGGGATAGGGGGGCGCCCGTTGCCAATCACCGGCCTCGTACGGCCCGTTGTGGGCTTGGGGGCAGTCACCACAATGACCGGGGGTTTGGGGATTACGGTTTTCAGCGCGACTGCAGCTCCCCTGACCCACTCAGCAGTGTTGCTATCCTCGCACACAAGGAGCTGCCATTCATTTCGGGGTATGCAGCCCTCGAAACCTAGACCGACACCCGATGTGGAGGATAGCAACATCGCCTTAAGGATGCTGTCTTGCACCGTAGCCTGTCTTGAAAGTGGTTTGGTTCGATCAGCCGAAGTGAAGCCCAGTTTCACTCTGCTTGCCACTTGGCTGAAGAGTGGCTTTGTGGACTCCACGTGAGTGTTTTTGGGCTTCTTTGAAGACCCTTGGGATTCGGGGAAGGTGTCGTCAGCACGCGTCCGCTTAGCCTCGGGGGGCGCAGTGGCGATTGCAAGAGCCTCTGCTCTGCTCGAACCTTTCGCGAGTGCAGCTTTGAAAAGCTTCTTCTCGCTTCCTGCTTCTGGAGGCCTGACCTCTGAGAGGCCATGGAAGCGTCGTCAGCAAAGCTGATCAGGTCACCGTCAGAGGACATCACCTCGACGGTCTGCTGCATGCCTGAACAGTTGTTGGACGAGAAAGCAGCACTAGCGAACACAATGTCCAAGGGAGTTCGTGGCCTGTCCGAGTCCCCCGGAATACTAGAGTCGAGACCCGTAGTATTGGGGGTGGAAGCCAGCAGCCCAATGGCTGCAGTGCTGATGTTGGGGTCGGCCTTGAGGGCTTCACCCTGGGTTGATGCTTTCAAAACCACATCAGTCTTTTCTAGTTTTTTGATTAGTTTCATATAAATTTGGTCCCACGGCGGGAAGGGAAAGTCACCTACAACATAGCCCGCGTGCCTTGGGAAGTCTGAATGAAACTGGAGGGCGACAGGTATCCAGAGTCCGCATACTAGAGACCGGGCTACCCCCCGGCCATGCATCCATTAGCATATGCTGTTCCGCATTGGATTGGTGTGATTTTTAGATTCACGATCTTCGCTCGACTACAATTAGTCAGCACCCCTAGCAGAGACATGACCGTACTAGGGGCTTCCAGCCGCCCTTACTTGGAGAGTATAGCCGCACTTCCGTCAGTAGGAGCAAGGACCGCACTTACCCCAGCCAAAACTGTGGTTACATTTGGTTCCCCTTACTGTCTCTGACGGTTGACGGCCATGTTTTGGGATTACTAAGTGTAAGTTGTATTAGTGTTGACAGAAATGAGAAACGTATTTCTAGGTTTATTTGATGCCTTTAATAGCTAGGATTGTCACATGATTCAGTATTTTAGCAGGCTTTCAGTAATGCGTTAAATTGTTGCTTAGTAAGTCTTAAATGTAAAGATTGACAGAGTTCCTACGGTAATTTATTATTATTAGTATTTGTATTGTATTGTGTACATTAGTTAAGTTCATGATGTGCTGCTTTTTTGAAAATGATTAGTCAAATTAAAGATCTTATCTATTTGCTTATTTGTTTCTTGCAGGTGTATTCATCAAAAAACGTGCGTTCCGCGGGCGTTATTACAAAAAAAAATGAAATAAGGCCCGCAAATCAATTTTAAAATGGTTGCATGGGGAGAGCAAGATATCTCTTGGGTGTTCGATGCAAATAATGCACATCAAGACAGCAATCATTTGACTGAGTCCAAAATTATTTTCCGGATCCTCCAAGTCGTCCTGTTCGACGACATCACTCGCATCGACTTCTTCGTTTTCTTTAGGTAGTTTTAAGTCCCACTCCAAAATATCGTTTTGCCTGTTGGTCATGCACTTAAAAAAATATTCAAGTGATATTTTTCCCACCATTAGATCTGCTGTTAAACTTTGTAAGCGGTTTTCCCGGGTCTGTTGCATTTTTCGCTTTTTAGGTAGCGCATCCATTACCCCATCTGTTGCGTTCTTCAGTTTTTCTGTTGTACAAAGCTTTTAGAAATTCAAAGAACTTTCCATGTTATTTTCCTTTTCTTTCTAATATGGAGTTAAAAGACTCCAAGGAGCTGGTAGTTTTCATATTTTCTCCATAAACCGAATTAAAACTTTTTTCTTACCTTCATCATCCATTCCTTTTCATAATATTTTATGATTTTTTTTAAATCACTGTGGCAGACCTTGTGTAGATTTTGAAAATCAATTTTGAGTTTCAAAACCAATGGCAAAATTTGAAAAGACCGGAACTAGATGTAGCATTCCTGATTCTTTTTTAACAATTTTCCAAATCCTTTTATTTTTAAAATCTTTTTTCTTAAAGCTTGGCAATAATGGAACCAGCAGCCCTTTAGAATCGCAGATGGGAATACTGTTTTCAATGCCTTTCGGAGACCCGGCTCGTAGTCAGTCATAAAACTTTGCGGCTCTAATTTTAAAATATTTTGATTAATGAAACCAAAAAGGTGTTGATAAGCTCCTGCGGATTTGTTGGACATCAGAATAAAGATGAATGGAAAAGTCTTAAAAAATTTCAAAATGTTATATGAGGTTAAAAACGCAATTTGTTTGGTTGTTGTGCTTGGATAAGCCATATTCCGCCAGATAAATCTTATTGTCAAAAAACTCTTTGCTTTCGACAGGTGTTTTTGGATTTTTAGGCATTTTCTCTTTTCTAATATTATAAAGTTGTCTTCGAACTTTAGGGAAGTGCACGGAAGATGAAGCTTCTCTAGAATTCTGGCATGCTTCGTCAAATATTTCTTTAACACTTTCTCTTTTTAGGCTTTTTGCTTCACATTGGGATTTGACGTCATTTAAAAGCTTAAGCCTTTTAATAAGGTCTTCTGGTGGCGCATGGTTATGATGGTGGTTAAAACTGAGTTGGCTGCATACTGTAAGGTAGCGTTCTAGGGCTGCGGTGGGCTCAATCGCGCCAGGGCTACCTTTACAAGAAATTTGTATTGGTGCTGAGACCCTGGACGAGGGGGTGGTAAATGTTTGGGTCGGCGAGGGGGGAAAGCAAAGGCTTTTCAAGCGGCGAGGCCGACATCCGTGCGACTACCATTTCACCCCAGGAAACCACGGCAGCACGGCAGGAAACACACGCAGAAGTTTACGAGGACAACATGGCCAGGTTCTTGGACCCGAAGGTGGAAGAGGCGATCGAGAAGAACCCCTTTCGACAGGAGAAGACGACACCCAATCTCAGGGAGTTAACCTCCGTTACTGGACTCGCCACGGTTGGGATGATGGCAGCTGCAACAGGAGGAGGGGACAAGCTGAACCTACCCGCCATCGCACCATGGGTTTTCCAGTTCCTGGAGGACGAGCTGGCGCTGTTTGATGGATTGTCTGGTGTCTCGCTGGTCACCGAACATGTGATCGTGCTGAAGGACGACCGGCCTATCAATCAGCGCTACTACCCAAAGAACCCGGCCATGCTCAAGATAATTAACGAGCAGGTCGATGAGTTGCTGCGAGAGGGGTGTATCGAGCCATCGAAGAGCACGCAAACCTGAAACCTCCTACAAGCGCCAAGGAGTTGCGACGTTGCCTAGGGATAGCATCATGGTATCGCCGTTTCGTCCCAAATTTCGCAACCGTGGTATTACCAATGTCGCAGTTGCTACGGAAGTGTCGACGATGGGAGTGGACGAGGGAGCAGCAGGAGGCATTTGAGCAGCTGAAAACTTTGCTAACGGAAGCGCCTGTCCTGGCGTGCCCCGACTTCACCAGAAGATTTGCGCTACAGACGGATGCGAGCGATTACGGGATTGGAGGAGTCCTAACCCAAGACACGGACGATGGAGAGCGGGTCATGGCATACGTGAGCCGACGATTCATCAAAGCGGAGGAAAACTACTCGGCAACCGAGAAGGAGTGCTTGGCCATTATATGGGCCATCCGTAAGCTGCGATGCTACCTGGAGGGGTATCGGTTCGACGTGGTGACAGATCATTTAGCCTTAAAATGGCTAAATACGATCGAAATCCCAACTGGGAGGATCGCTCGGTGGGCACTGGAGTTCCAACAGTTCCAGTTCGACGTCCATTACCGGAAGGGCAACCAAAACATTGTGGCAGACGCACTTTCCAGGCAGCCAGCGGAGGCTCTGTGTCACGTGGTGGAGGAGTCACCTCGTTGTGTGTGGCTGAAAAGGCGTCGACAGGAGACACAGGAGAATCCTGAGAAATACCCAGATTACAACATCCAGAACGGACAGGTGTACCGACACGTAGGACTAAGACAGGACGACGAGGAGTACGTACCCTGGAAATTGTGCGTAGGGAGCGAGTCACGACGCAGAGTGCTACTGGAGTGCCAAGATGCCCCAACCGCCGGACACTTGGGGATCCGCAAGACCACGACGAGAGTGGCACAGCGGTATTACTGGCCGGGGATGTTTCGTGACGTCGCACGGTACGTGAAACAGTGTACCACCTGCCAGAAATACAAGACGGAACAACGCAAACCAACGGGAAGGATGCTAACCCGACGGACGCAGCAACCGTTCGACACCCTCTGCGCCGATTTCGTGGGCCCGCTGCCAAGGTCAAAGCAAGGCAACACGATCTCGTGTTTTTCGACCTATTCTCTAAGTGGGTGGAGTTGGTACCACTAAGGAAGGCTACAACTGCACACTTGGAAAAAGCGTTCCGCGAGAGGATCCTCAGCCGTTTCGGAGTTCCGCGCACATTCGTGTGCGATAACGGGACTCAGTTCACTAGCCGTGCGTTCAAAGGTTTCTGCAAGCGACTAGGGATGGAGCTGGAGCATACAGCACCCTATAGCCCCCAGCAGAACCCAACGGAGCCCGCAAATAGGACCGTGAAGACGATGATCGCACAGTTCATCGAGGGACCTCAGCACACGTGGGATGTCTTGTGACCATAGATCTCCCTGGCGATCAACAGCAGCGTCTCCGACACCACTGGTTTCAGTCCGGCGTTCCTGACACAGGGTCGCGAGCCTCGTTTACCCGGAGGCCTATATGAGGAAGTGACTCCAGGAACAGGCAAAGAAGACCAGGATCCGGCAGGCCGAGCAAAGCAACTGCAACAGCTTTACCAGTTGGCGAGAGAAAACGCGCAACGGGCTTCAGCCGACCAGAGCCGCCACTACAATCTTCGCCGGAGGGACTGGAGGCCTTCCCCGGGGGACTTGGTACTATTGCGTCAACACGTGTTATCCAAGGCAGCTGAGGGATTCGCAGCGAAGCTGGCTCCGAAATACGAGGGCCCGTACAAGCTGGTGCGCTTCCTCTCGCACAACATAGCCCGACTGCAGCTACAAGGAACAAGGAAACGACGCACCGCTAACATCGCCGACCTCAAGGCGTTCCAGCCGGCCGAAGACGACGAGGAGAACCCTAAAAACTAAGCCAGACCCATCAGTTTGATTTAAGTTAACGAATTTTCAGCCGCAAGCACTGTTTCGCGGGGCATAGAGGGGTAGCATCAGCCAAAAAAATCCCCAACTTGACCTCGTTTATACCCCCACAGACAATGGAGAACGCAGGTTGACTACCCCTACGACAACGGCAACAGCAGGTGGAGGAGTGGCTCAACGAGCTGAGGCTAAACGAACTACTCATGTTCCCGCTGCAACCACCAGACGTTATCATGGTCAGCGACTCCGACGACGAGGACACGGTGAGCCGGCAGGGGGACGCAGTCGACGAGGACGACACCAGCACCGTCCTATTTCCCGAGCTAGAGGAGTTCATGGACCCGTGCGTGTCCTCTACAACGCACACGCCACCGCAAATCACACGGCTCCAGGTGCTGTCCAATGACGAAGGGGTATCCACGACACGGCCCGGCCGAGCATTACGGTGGGTGGAACCGTCACCCGAGGAGCTAGAGGCCGCAGCAGCAGAGCTTCTAGCAACTTTGCAACCCGCAGACGAGCTGGAGGACTGGGAGATGGCGCTACACATGCCACTGGAGGAGGTGGAGAGCATGCTGGGAGCACCAGGCAGCGTAACCGAAGTGAACAGCGCGTAGGAAGCCCCACCAGACTGGCGAGTGGCAACGCCCGGACGACGATTGCCGGAAACCTTGATGGAGCAGATCCTATCCCGGCAGGCTGTAGGGGTCCATCACCGAATCCGGTTCGCCCTCCACGAGGACGGGGCAACCTTCCGGATTATGATGGGCACAGGAGGACGTGTGTCAGTGGTCTTCCACTGGCATAGTAAGGGGGGGGTTTGAGGACTCAGAACTGAGTCCCACAAATTTAACAGTTATATTTAGTTTATTCTTTAGGGCAATGAAGCCACCAAATGAAGTCATAGTCATATTAGTTATTTAGTTATAAGTTAGATAAGTGTTTTTAGTGGTTAGGGCAATGAAGCCAAATGAAATAGAAGCCATAGAAACAGTCATTTAGTTATAAATCAGAAGACAGTTCCTTAAGACCCCATGGAGGGGCAAAACAGATATACCTCATCAATATGAACACAGGGTATAGGCTCGCTCTCTAGAAAACCACCACCATCTGATCTACGAGCGCACTCAAGAGCACACGCACACCCGCTCCGTGAGCACATCAACAGTTAGAGAGGGAACCCACGCACGCACACAGACGCCCGCGCATGAGCGCACCCCAAGAGCGGCACAGAACACAGCTGGAGAGAGAGAGAGAACTCGCGCACGCACACAGACACCCACACATGAGCGCAGCTCATGACGCAAATAGTGAGAGCGTGTGAAGCCTCAATGAGCAAAACCGGAACGGGAGCGAAGCGTCCTCCAGTCCATTGGTGGAACGCTGACATTGCCAGGGCACGGGCACATTGCTTTCGTGCTAGACGTGCTTACCAAAGGGCTCTTAGGCGCAGCGACCCCAGAGCAGAATCGCTCATGGAGCTACTCAGAGCCAAGAGGTTAGCAGTCAAACGCTCGATAAAGTGCAGTAAGAGGAGAAGCTTCCTGGAGCTGTGCGACAAAGCAGACGCGGATCCCTGGGGATTGGCGTATAAGCTAACGATGAAGAGGCTGCACGCATTTAGACCGCCGACCCCATCGTGCCCAACGCTAATGCGAGAAATCGTAAGGCATCTATTCCCAGAGCATGGATTGGATGCAGGAAGGACTCAGCACTCCACCATGGAATATCAATTTGACGAGGTCACCACGGATGAAGTCGCAAGTGTCGCTCGCAGGATCAAGCCAGGAAAAGCCCCGGGCCCAGACGGGATCCCAAGTGCCATTATTAGGACAGCCATGGAACTGCAACCTGGACATTTCGCAAATGTGTTCAACGCATGCATCAGGGAAGGAGAGTTCCCCAGGCGCTGGAATAGACAGGAGCTCGTTCTGATTCCAAAGGGAGGTAAACCACCACAGGACCCATCCGCCTACAGGCCAATCTGTCTCCTGGACACTGCTGGGAAAGCACTGGAGAGGATCCTATGCGACCGTCTGAACAGAGCGATCGACGAATGCGGTGGCCTGTCACCCCTCCAATTCGGATTTCGGAAGGCGCGGTCTACTACGCAGGCAATCCAAGAAGTTACGGATCTTGCAGAGAAAGCTATAGAGGGGAGGAGATGGCTCTGGGGAACCAAACAGTACTGCTTGGTGGTTACCCTCGATATCCGGAATGCCTTCAATTCTGCTAGATGGGACAGGATCATGGAATCGCTAACCGCCAAAGGAATCAACCCTTACCTGATAAGAATACTACGAAGCTACCTCGAGGGAAGAGTGCTACATTACAGGACCAGCGAAGGAGATACAACGTACTGTGTTTCCAGTGGAGTACCACAGGGATCAGTACTGGGTCCAACGTTATGGAACCTGATGTATGATGGGATACTGAGGCTAGCCCTACCAGAAGGAGTGAAGATTGTGGGCTTCGCGGACGACGTGGCTGTCGTTGCCGTAGCAAAGAAACTACACGAAGTCCAGGAGATGGCCAACTCAGCGATCAGGATGGCGCGAACATGGCTAACCCAGGCGGGTCTTTCGTTAGCAGAGCAAAAAACGGTGGCGGTGTTAATTAGCTCGCGGAAAAGAGTGGAGGCAGTTAGCATCACAGTTGGCGACACAACTGTGTGCTCCCGACCCTCACTCAGGTACCTTGGGGTGGTTCTGGACCATCGGCTGAGCTATAAGGACCACATGTCCCACGTCGCCCGGAAAGCTGCAGTGGCTTGCACTGCACTAGCGCGAATAATGCCCAACATAAGGGGACCGAAACAGCTGAGGAGACGACTCCTTACGTCAGTTGTCCATTCCATCACGCTGTATGCTGCAACTATATGGACCAGAGCTACATCGAAGAACACGTACACGAGAGCGATTCGGGCGATCTACCGAGTATGCGCCCTCAGGATAGCATGCGGCTTCCGGACTATCTCGGGCGAGGCGGCGCACGTGATCGCAAGCACCCCACCCTTCGACCTACTGGTAGAGTCAAGGGTTGCGGCAATGAGGAGCCGCGAGACTGGTAGTGTGATGGTCACTGGAGGAAACCTCATAACACGGTGGCAAGAGACATGGTCTGTCTCCCAGAAGGGCAGCTGGACACGACGGCTTATCCCGCAGCTGGAGCTTTGGGTAGGAAGGAAGCATGGGCAGATAAATTTCTATCTGACCCAATTTCTAAGCGGACATGGCTGCTTCAGAGCCTATCTGCACCGTTTTGGTCACAGCGAGGAATCCATATGCGCGACCTGAGGTGCAGGTTATGGTGGCCTGCCAGGACAAATGGGATGCCGTAAACGCGATGGCCTGTAGCGTTATGCTGCAGCTGAGGCGAGAGGAGCGGATCCGGAGAACGGAAGCGAGCCTTTAAGGCTACACTCCCCCCTTTTGTAATCCCTAACGGCGAGGCCAGGTGGGAGTAAGAACGGCGTATCAATAACAGGCTTCGGCCTGGTGTCACAAAGGCCACTTGAACACACTGCGGTGCGTCAACGTCTTTGTTTTAAAAAAAAAAAAAAAACACATGAGCGCACGCGCACGTCACTCAAATGACGCGCGCATGCACTCACGCACCCAAAGAGCGGCGCTCACAAACGGCTGGAGAGAGCATGCACACACATACAGACGCCCACACATGAGCGCACGCGCACGCCACTCAAATGACAGAAGCAACAGGGTTTTTGAGTGGAATCGGCAAAATGCAGATGAGCGCCGGCAAAGGAGATGAGTGGAAAGGGAAGTCGAACAGTGACCCTGAAAGGGAGCAGAAGTGCCAGTGCAAGTGATAGAAGTGTCGAACGCGAAAAAGAAGAAGAAGACAACGAGAAGAAGCAAGGAAGATCGACGATACCTACGAAGCCAACAAGAGGAAAATAGCAACAAAAGGACAGAAAGACGGGATTTGGAAGAGAACAAGGCCAAAGACAAGCAAGGTGAGCGAGCCACTCCGTGGCCAAAAAGCAGGGAACTCAAATCCCAAAGAACTTAGGGAAAACAGTGTGCGGTGCTAGGCAGGGACGTAGGGCCTTAGAAAACAATACCAATGTATATAGAATATAAGTGAAATAAGAAAACAACAAGGAAATAAATAAGCTGAAAGCAAAAACAAAAGTGCAGTGTTTGACATGTTTGTTGTGAGTGAAAAAAAGGCCACGGTACTTGGTGCGAGAGCCCCAGCTGTGAGCGGCAAAAACCACTCAAGCTGGAGGCGCTCGCATACAGGGTGACTTTTTTGAGTCGCCCAACCGTGGGAAATAGAATAGTAGTGGCTGTGGGTTGTTTTACATGTTTCATTTTAAGTATTTGCGTTTCGTCTACTTGTGCGTATATGTGTGTATAGGTACGTATGTATATGTGCGTAGGTGTGTGTAGCGGCGTGTAGGTGCGAAAAGTCAGCAGTATCGGTGCAGGGGAGTAACGCACGTCTGTGTGTTCTCACTGTACTGAAGTTTCACTGGTGCAATGACGGTCAACACCCATCGCATACAGTGAAGCTTCTAGTACAGTCGCAGGGCGAAAGTCTCAGAGCTGACGGTCAACATCCCGGCCCTGAGACTTTCAAACTGTAAAGAGAACACTAGGTATGTGATATTTGCCCTGTTACTGGCTGCTGACGGACCACACCGCTCTGCACCTCACCTGCAAGTCGGCCCCGCCGCTTGAAAAACCTCGTCTTTCCCCTCTCGTCACCCAAATATTTATCACCCCCTCGTCCAGGGTCTCAGCACCAATACAAATTACTTGTAACGGTAGCCCTGGCGTGACTGAGCCCACCTCAGCCCTAGAACGCTACCTTACAATGGATAAAGTAGTGTCTAAAAAGGTTTTAGTGCTCGATACAAATCCGTCCAGCTTCGCCGCTCCGTTTAAATTTTATTGGACTCCAAATGCTGCGAACATTTGGAGCATAAAATCGAGCTTAAGGTCTTGTATGTGGGTTGCTCTTTGGACAACGAATATAACCAGGATCTTCGACCTGTTATGGAAGGATGTCATGCATTCGAAATTGAGTGTGAGCCGCCGGAAATTGAATTAATACCCGGAAACGATCTTACTGGCATGACGTGCGTACTCCGTCGCCAGGAATTCTTTCGGTCAGCTGTCCATGTAAATGTCAAATATGACCAGTAAGAAAAGCAACAGTCGCGCAGCACCCGACAGTGGGATACCCTTCGACCTATATTCCGGTGTAGTTTAATTTGTTAAATTCATACACATCTACATATGTACATACATACTGTAAAAATAATTCCCAACAGATGGCGCACGAGCTTCGCGCTCGCCTGCCTCCCTTGTTAGTTGACTCAGGCAATCGGTTTTATGCTCATGCTTCTTGAATATCTTCTGTGTTTATTGTCCGATCGAAATGCAATTTAGAGAATACGTAGATATTTCATTTTTCTTCGTAAATGTTAAAGTCAGAAAGTTGTCAAAAATTAAATTATTGGTTTTCGGGGGCGGTGGGCGTAGCACTCAACATTTGAAATAAACTTAATCTGCGCCTGGTACACAGAAACCAAATTGCCAAATTTGGTGTCTCTAGCTCTTATAATAGCTGAGATCTGTGTGTTCATCTGGTCATCCATACATCCGGACATCCGGACAGACAGACAGACAGACATGATCTCACTAACAATAAAGGAATTTCTAAATCATTACGATGGTATTATTCATCATAATGATCTTAAAAAGATGAAAGAAATAGAATCAAACTTAAAGCTGGCGGAAAAGTCTCCATATAAGACATCCATATATGGAAAAAATAATAAATCATTATAATAAACTAGCCTAAAGATTCATAAAATAAAAATTATATTTAAAATCAACTTGTTGTTGTTGCTTTTGTTTAGCAGTTTCGAACGAACCGGTAATGCCAAACCAAGAGATAATGGTGTCTGTAGTGTACATCCCTGGTCTCTCGTTAAGATATCGATATTAGTGTTGGTTAAGTCTCTAGGGACTAGCTTAGCCCTTTCTCAACAATCTATCGCACCATTAATATCGATCAAAGAAAAAGTTGAGCTTTGCCATATCTAAGCCCTTGGTCCATCTCTTTTTCTCATCTGATGACAAGCCAACGTGACCTGCCTCTATACATTTCAAAGTGAGAAAAATTTATATTCTCGACTTTTGAAAGGCATCATCCAAGGAAATTAAGCGACTTTTGCTGGTTTTAGTAAGTACTGTGTTAACAGCAGATACTTATTGCTGGACAAGCTCTAATAATTTCCTTGTTTTTCTCTAGACACTTGTTTGCATAGCCCTCAGGAGCACCCTAGCGGCATTCCAATTATTTTCAACACAGACACTGGCTCTAGACAGCACGTTCTTGAGTCGGGCTTGTGCGCTCTGCCGCATTAATCGGATGAATATTGTAATTCTGACATATTAGTCAGTTACATATAATATATTTGTGTATGGTGACGCTGCACTTTGCATGAGGTGTGCAAGCACGCCACACCTACACATAACCTCTCTGTCAAGCGGCATTGCGTTAAACAATCGTAAGTAGCAATAGAATTTCATATGCAATCTGTGCATATAATAATTATTCGTTACACAATTCTCAGGTTGTATCCCTTGGTGGAATAAAAGAATTGTGTTATTTCTGCCAGTACACACAAACATACATTGATGACGGCGGAGGTGCCACTCATCTTTAATCCATCATCTATAGTTTCATCGACACCTTTGGGGCGCAGAATAGTGAAAGTGAATCGTGGGAAAAAATTAATTATGAAAAAATACACACATGACACACACACACATAAAATCATGTTAAATAATAAATCACACACACTAATCGACCAATTGTTAAGCTCATGCACACATCCTTCTTGAATATTTAAAAATGTAAATTGAATTTACTAAAAAAGATACTAAAACAAAGAAAGTAAAATTAAATGCTAAAAATTAATGTGAGTACTTAGAAATTGAAAATTAAATTTAATATAAGTGCTAAAATGAATTAAATTTGGTTTTTAATTTCTAAGTATTCATATTATATATATGAAAAAAGAAAACTAAAAAGGTTCCTAGAATTAATTTCTAAAATAGGCTGAATAATTTGTCTTCTTCTTCACTTTTATCAAGTTTCTTAAAACAAAAAAAAATCCCAAATTTGAAAAGCTATTCGGAAGGCTTGATCAAATTATGTTTAATTATCGAGTAATTTCTTTGTATTGTAATTAATTTAAAAAGTATCGAGTTAAAAGAAAGAATATAAATTAACATATAATTGTAAATAATACACTTAAAAAAAATAAAATAGTGAGAGAATGAGGACGGAGAAATAATTATTATGAAATTAAAAAGTTTAGTTTCTTCTATTTTCCTTTTCTTCTCCTCTTATCTATTTCTATTCTATCCTCTTTGTCACATCGCCTATGCATTTGGATTTGAATATATGCAACCAAGCACGCGAATTCAAGTAATATTTTTGTAAACACGGCCAGCATATATTTTCAGCACATTTAATTGTGAAACCCATATCTCCCAGAAGAAGCGTAGCCGGCTTTATCGCGTGTAGTGCCGCAAAGTATCGACCATCCGCTGGTTACGAAATACATTCACTTGATATTTCTTCGTAATATGTTACAGAGAATTATTTGTGGCCATGAGGCCAATGCAGTGTGCTTAACTGATCATGCATAAAGAAATACAAATATAGAAAAAAATATGATCAGCTCCCTAACAGTGAATTGATAATTATGTGTGTGCCATAAATATTATTACCTTGTAACAAAACAGCAACACACACCATACATCAACTTGGTACCAAGGATCTTGTCGGGGTAAGTGGAAGAAAATTGTATTGCACACGAGATGCTTTGCTAAGTTAATTATACAATTCACTGGCCCAAGTATTAGTAACTTAGATCTATTAAAATAAAGAAAGAAAATGCTGAAGTCGTAACACTAAAAAGAAAAGTAAAAACTAATGAAGAGAAAATGCACTATTATAAATTTATTGCCCTATTTTTGAAACTTGATATTTGAAAATGAAACAAAAATTAAGACTCTTAATATCTGAATTGAAAGTTAATATCTAAATTTGAAAGTAAATATTTGAAATAAAAATAACAATTTGAATTGTATAGAAAGAAAGAAGAATAAATTGTTGCAACACAATTGCACCACTCTCTCATAGTATCATGATAAAACAATTAACTCTATTTATCATAATTATAAATAAATGAATGATGTTTATAATGTTTAACTAAATTCAATAATATGTTTCTTTGGATGAAAATGGGCTGAGCTTGCAGATCAGCTGACTTGTTTGCCGAAAGGAAATCATGGTAGGGCGGGTAAAGAAGGCGGGCTGCACCAACACCTATAGCAGCCTCGTCATCATTTGAATGACGTCAGTACATTTATAACTTGTATCATAGATCTGAAAAAGGCAACGGGACTAAAATTTTTTTTGTAAAGCTACAAATTGTTCTCTATTTATCTTAACACCTTTTCTAGTCATCGAACCACGCCAACCGAATGATAACTAGCCGCATCCAGGGTCTGCTCTGACTAGAGAAAGAGACTCTAGCAGTTGCATAGCAGATGTATGAAGATTGTATGTACGTATATTATATACGTATGTATAGCCCTCATGTACACATAATATCTGTTTGTTTGTATTTATACATCAAATACAACACGTATTAAAACCTGAAATTCTACATATTTATGCAACCTGTTAATCTATGAAAAGCGATAAACACAGATATTACATGCCTTATTGGAAAGAAGTAATGACACATCTCAATCCCTCTAATTTACCTAGCACGGTGGTGGTTCCGATCTGCTAGAAGGGGTTTGGGATTCGATAACATAAGCAGAACTGAAAAAGTTCAGTGTGTCACTTACTTCGTCTCCGGGGCCAGATGGAATTACTCCGCGCGTAGCAAGGAGTATTCCTTCTGGAGTTATGCTTCGCATAATGAACCTGATTCTCTGGTGCGGCAATATACCGAGAGCGGTCCGACCGGCCCGAACCATCTTCATTCCGAAGACGGTGAGGGCATCTCTACCACAAGACTTCCGGCCGATATCTGTCCCCTCGGTTCTGGTTAGGCAACTTCACGCAATATTGGCGTCTCGATTGAATTCTAGGATTCAATGGGACCCAAGACAGCGTGGGTTCGTGCCTACCGACGGGGGCGCTGATAACACGTCCATTGTTGACTTGATCTTACGAGACCACCATAAAAGACATGCATCATGTTATATTGCAACACTTGATGTTAGCAAGGCATTTGACTCGGTGTCTCATGCCGCCATAATAACAATATTGAAGTCATATGGTGTCCCAAATGAACTTGTCAACTATGTCCGTACTCTGTACAAGGAAGGTAGCACAACGCTCAATGGGGTGGATTGGTGCACAGAGGAATTCGTCCCTGCTCACGGTGTGAAGCAAGGCGACCCTCTGTCTCCAATCTTATTAAATTTGGTCATCGACCAATTGCTTCGAACGCTACCCCGTGAGATTGGTATCAAAGTCGGTAGTGCAATGACAAACGCGGCCGCGTTTGCCGATGATTTGGTGCTGTTTGCTTCAACTCCAAAGGGTCTTCAAAAATTACTGGATATCACTGTAGACTTTCTGTCTACTGTCGGGCTTGCCCTTAACGCCAACAAATGCTTCACAGTAAGCATCAAGGGGCAACCGAAGCAGAAGTGTACACTTCTGCTTCGGTTGGTCATTCCACAGACCTTCTGTGTAGGTTCGTGGAAGTATCTCGGTATCCATTTCACGGCTGACGGGAGGACAAGATATTATCCATTTGAGGCGCTAAAACCGAAGTTGGAATGTATATCGAAATCCTCCCAGAAGCCTCAACAGAAATTATTTGCCCTAAGGACTGTCCTCATGCCACAACTCAACTCACCAACTAACTCTTGGGAGTGTGAGCATAGGCGTTCTAAGAAAGTGTGATAAACTCATACTTTACTTATTTTCACTCACAACTAATTAAATTTAACAAAATAATAAGTATTGGTCACATTATACTCAGAGAGAGCAGCACAAGAGACGTGCTATTGAACCTGTTGATAACAGGATTCACAAAAGCAATGATGTATACAATGGAGGGATTCTACAGTACTTATACATCAATAATAATGCAGGCTTGATAATGCCTGAAGATTTTATGCGGGAAGCAGGCGAGGTATTCCTTTCTCACCTCTTCGGCGTGCTTGAAGCTTACACTTCGATAAAAGTGAACTTTGAGCTTTTCGCCGAATATGTTCTGATAAAACAGGACATTGAGTGCATGGAGTTGAAGTCTTTCCAATCAAAAATGGAAGTCTTCACTGTGAATTCTGATTTACAAGAATTGTATTAGGAGCATGCAGAGAAAATAATCTCACGAATGGGTGATTTCCAAGAGAAGGATAGTGGATGGGCATTAACTCACGTTATCGGTTTGGAAATGAATGTAAATAAGTATAAGCCCATTAGAGGATCCTCCTTTATCGCACTACCCAAGAGTTTGAGTAGTAAAAAAGCAATAGTGAACATCAAAAAGAATGACGAATACTGTTTCAAATGGACAGTGATTGCTGCGATAAATGAGGAAGATCAACATGCTGAAAGATGTAGATCATATGATGTGAGGATATCTGAACACATAATCAAAGTAAACAATATTGTTTTGAACTTTGAAGGTTTAGAGTTCCCACTCAATCCTAAACATATCAACAAGGTTATGGATAAGAACCCGTTGATCAGCATAACAGTGTTTGGATATGATCTGGAAAAGGGAAATGTGATCGGGCCTATCTTCTATCCCAAAGACGTGAAACAGCATCACATCAACATGTTGTTACTGGAAAGTGATGAGAAGGCTCACTATACATGGATTAAAAGTCTTTCACGGTAAGTCTAAACAATGGCTCTGCAAAATTTGTCTGAACCATTCTAGGAGTGAGGCAACAGCCAGTCGTCACCACGAGATCTGTAGCAAGAAGGTGTGTCAACTACCCACTGGAAAAAATACAGTTCATCTTATAAGAACTACCAGAAGGAAGATAAGGTACCATTCGCCGTCTACGCTGATTTCAAAGCCATTCTTCAACCGAAGAATGAGAGTGTGAGTGATAAAATGATAGATATTAATATACATTTACCTATTTCATATGTATACTTAATAAAGTGTGCATATAACAATGAGTTAAGTAGCTTTAAGTTAGAAACAAGTGAGAGGGCCAGTTCACATTTATAGGTAGCTTAGTAGAAAATCTCACAAATATTTATGAAAGGTATTTATCAAAAAATGTTCCGATTCAAATGTCTTTTGATGCCGAAGTTGAGTTTCAGGAAACCAAGAATTGTTTTATATGTGCAGCACCCCTATTAGAAGATAGAGTTAAGTAAATTCAGGGGTACTGCACACAATTCCTGCAACTTAAAATATAAAGTACCCAATTTTATCCCAGTATTTTTCCATAATTTCACTAGGTATGATTGTCACTTGTTTATAAACGAGTTGGCAAATATACCTGCACATCTTAGCGTAGTGCCCCTCAACAAGGAACAATATATTTCAGTATCAAAATTTCTTCCAATGTCCGATGGAAAGAATTTAGAGATTCGTTTTCTAGATTCTTTCCGTTTCATGTCATCTTCGTTAGATAAATTAGCGTCTAACCTAGATGATTCACAAATGTCCACTACTAGGCAAATGTTTGAGTCCGAATTAATGTTTCAGTTGATGCGTAAAAAGGGTGTGTTTCCCTATGAATATTTAAGTTCAGTTGATAGACTTGAAGAAACTTCTCTACCACCAAGAGAAGCTTTTTACAGTAACTTAACTGAATCTGAATGTTCAGAAGAAAGCTATGCACATGCCCTAGATGTCTGAAACAAGTTTTCATGTACAACTCTAAAAGATTACTTAGAGTTGTACTTGAAAACTGATGTTCTGTTATTGGCAGACATCTTTGAAAATTTAAGACAATTTTGTATTAGCATATACTCTCTAGACCCTGCTCAGTTTTTCACAACTCCAGGGTTATCTTGGGACGCCATGTTAAAAAGTACCAAGATTGAATTGGATCTTCTTACAGATATTGATATGTATAGATTCATTCAATCAGGTATACGTGGCGGTCTAGTGCAATGTACGATACCAAAAAATATACGAAAGCGAATAATAAATATCTACCGGAATATGATGAAACAAAAGATTGTTCATATCTGGTATATTTAGACGCATTAATTTATATGGTTGGGCAATGTCACAGCCGTTACCATATGGCGGGTTTGAGTGGTTATCTCTAGATACTCTAGAGGACTTTGATGTCTTTAACATAGACGATGAGTCTGAATATGGTTATATTCTAGAGGTAGATCTAGAATATACCTTTTCAATTCATAACAATCATAATGATCTTCCGTTTTGTCCGAAAAATAAAAAACCCACTCCCAATTCTCATGTTAAGAAATTAATAGCTGACTTAGAAAATAAGTCAAACTATGGTATCCATTACAGGATACTAAAACAGTGTCTAGAAAATGGATTAATTTAAAAAAAAATCCATAGAGGTGTACGATTCTTTCAAAAACCTTGGTTGCAATCGTATATTGATCTTAACACTTTTCATAGAGCGTATGCTAAGAATTCGTTTGAAAAAGATTTTTTTTAACTTCTTAATAACGCAGTCTATGGCAAGACTATGGAAAACGTTGAGAAAAGGGTTAATGTGAAATTAATTACTGAATGGGAAAGTGCAACGCCAACCGATTTCTCTGGCCGCAAAAGAAATTGCGCACGCTCATTGATTGCCAAAAGCAATTTTCATAGCGTGAAATATTTTAATGACAATTTTTGCGCATTCCAAATGCGTAAGTTAAATGTTTATTATGATAAACCTATTTATTTAGGGTTTGCTGTGCTAGACATTTCAAAATGGAAAATGTACGATTTTCATTATCAGTACATGAAACCAAAATTTGGAGAGTGTGTGCTCCTAAACTATATGGATACATACTCTTTTATACACACGATTAAAACTGATGATTTTTACGCTGATATACGTGAAGATCTTCCAATGAAATTTGATACATCAGATTATCATTCAGACCTGTTTAATAAATATAATTTTAGCAGCGTTAACAAGAAACGCTTAGGGTTTTTTAAAGATGAGTTGAATAGGAAGCCTATGAGTGAATTCGTAGGCTTACGTTCAAAAATGTATTCATTTCTTGTTCCTGGTGCTCGAGAAGTAAAAAATTCGGCTTTGCTGATTATAAAAAATGTTTAAATACTGGTGAAAAAACGATCGGTACAATGTCATTGATTAGATCAGTTAATCATGTACTTAAAACAAGTACAATTTCAAAAATAGTCCTTGATAGTAAAGATGATAAACGTGTTATAGAACCAGATTTACACAATACAATGGCTCATGGCCATTATAGGATACAGAAACGTAAGGCTATGGAAGATATAACCTTGCATGATGTTGATATTTCAGGTTGGGATACGAAAATTGAGGAGATAGAGAATGCTGAAAATAAAACATTTAAACAGAAAGCCCTATTAAAACGATATAAGGAAGAAAAAGATAACTCGGAAGTTAATTTATTTTATGCTGAAGTGGCCCTGAATATAAATTTTTAATTTTAATTGAAAAAAGAGAATTTATTAGAAAATTGTTTTGATTTCATATTTATTTATAAAATTTATACAATTTTATTATGAATAAAAACATTTGTTATAAACATATAAAATCTGATTTAGAATAAAACAATTGTTTATTATTTATATATATAAAATTTGATTAAGAATAAAACATTTGTTGTTAGTATAAGTTTATATAAAGAAAATTTTTAAATTAAAGAAATATTTTAAAAAAATACAATATAAATTGTTTTAAATTTAATATATATGTTGGTTTAAAGTGGTGGGGTAAATATTATATTAGATGATAAAGTACACGTATATATTTATAGAATTTCATTTTTGTGCACCCAACTATTTTGAGAGGTGGGGAAACCCAGCCAATGCACAAAGACTCTATCCCCTTTTCGTTTCAAAGTTTTTTCCACCAGATATGTATGCTGGAAACGGGTTTTCTTTATCTCTTGCTTATAAAATCCCCCTTCAATGGGGTTTCCATTAAGGTCATCGAGTAAATATGTAGTTGGATACGTTCTTTGAATTTTCCGAAATCTAAAATTGGGGTATAGCCCTTTTCAAATACATGTTTGTATTTACTTATACGCACAAGATCGCCTTGATGCAAGTTTTTGTCTATAAATATTTTTATGTGGTTATATGCTGTCTTTAGAATTTTTTCTTCATTCCTCTTTGTTACATTAATTGGTTTCTCTTGTATGGTTCTATGCTTTCGATTATTATATACATCAATTAGTTGTTTGTATATTTGAACCCATTTATATGCTCCATTAAAACTGAACTCACGCCACATAAGTTCTTTCAATGTTCTATTAAAACGATCAATAATTGAAGCCTTTAGGGAACTGAATGTAGAGTAGTGGTTGATTTCATAACGGCGCATTAATGCTTTGAAATGTGTATTATAGAATTCAGTTCCGTTATCAGTTTTTAAATTTTTTGGTGCACCACGACCAGACTTGAATATTTTTTCCATTGCCTGTGCTACTTCTTTATTTTGAAAAACAATCTATAACAGTTAGAAGATAGCGGAACCCATTATTCGATGAGGTGTATGCCCCCATTTCAACTAAATCAGCTTGCCATAAGTCGTTGATACCCTTCACGATTACTCTACGTCGTTTAAAATTCTTACATAAGCTACCTTTGTCAAATGTAAACATTAAATAAAGAAAAAAGAAAACACAAGATAGAAAAATTAGTTTCTCTGTTACGGTGGTGAAGTTACCTACAGACAGAGGAGAGAGGAAAAGAGCGAAAGAGAAAGACTAGAAGAGAAAAACTATTTATAAAGTCACCTATTTCTTCAAACTGAAGCTCAGTTTAAAACGAGACTTTAAGGAAGGAAGACTCTTCTAGTTGGAAATATATATATACAAACAAATAAACAAACAAAGAACATGAACTCCGTAACAATAAAAGAGTTTCTAGATCATTATGATGATATTATTCATCATAAAGATCTTAAGAAAATGAATGAAAAAGAAGCATAGTTAAAACTGGCGGAAATATCGCCATACAAGACATCCATACATGGGACACATAGATCTTCATGTCCATGGTCTTCCGATGAGGCGCAAGAAGGACCGGATACATGTGCATGCAGCTTTGAACAACGCCAAAAAAAAAAATGCTGAAAAAATAATTGAACATTATAATAAACTTTCATTATGTTTCACAAAATAAAAATTTTATTCAAAACCAATTTATTATTGTTCTTATTATTGTTATTATTATTAGTATTTAGCTGTTTGGTAAATGTTGCTGTTTACCTGTTTAGCAGATGTTGTTGTTGTTCAGCTGTATAGATATTATTCTTTAGCTGTTATTATTGTTTAGCTTAACCACGTGCTGATAATCAATAAGCACGCTTGAAGACACCCTTACCGAAACGATCGTTTTCATGGTCACGGTCACGGCTAGGGTCACAAAAGAGGCGATACACACATTAACATGTTGTGGTAGGGTGTCCCGGCCTCTCAAATATTACCCTCGTCAGCGATCCCCATGTGTTAGGGTGTGTGGGTGAATGCATGCGTGTGTGCACTGACGCATGCATGCACCCCCACACCCTTACACGTGTACATGTAAACATGATCATGCATGCTCATTTTCATATACTCACCTGTCAACCTTTAACACTCCCCACCCTAATTTATCACCTACACATATACATAACACCCATTAAATTTGCTAATTAGGTACCTTAATTACCTAACCCCCCCTCGTAACACCCCATTAATTTTGATTCCCCACTCCACTTTTTGTCCCAGAACCCGCATTTCCTATCTACTCCGAGTGATAACTAGCCGCATCCAGGGTCCCCTCTGACTAGAGAAAGAGACACTAGCAGTTGCATAGCAGATGTCTGTATGAAGATTGCAAATACGTATATTATAAACGTATGTATAGCCCTCATGTACACATAATATCTGTTTGTTTGCATTTAAACATCAAATACAACACGAATTTAAATCTGCAATTCTACATAGTTATGCAACCTGTTAATTTATAAAAAGCGATAACATTAATTACATCAATTCAATTTATTCCTTTTTTTGTACATTTACGGCTTTACCCTTAATTTATAATTATTCTTAGTTTTATAATTTAATTTAAAATTTCAATTATAATTATTAATTGTTTTTTACTTTTAAACAGTCGACTGACTAAAGTTCAACTAAATTAAAAAGATAATACTGACAATGTCAAGAACGACTTCCAAATCAACAAGTTGGGTAACTAAGTTGTTGATATTAAAAGAGCTGCGCTCCAAACAGAGTCAACACAATGCCACCGCTGCCAATAATTTGGCCACACAAAAAACGGCTGTGACCAGAATAGTATATTATGTTTGTCGAACGAGGAATGTGCGTAACAGGCAGAAGGCATCTCCGACCCTATAAAGTGTATTTACTCTGAATTAGCATCAGTAGTCGAGTCAATTAACCCATTTCTGTCTGTATGAGCGCCTATTAGAGCCTCAGAAACTATAAGAGTAAATCAGTTAAAATAAAATTAACTACCACAGTTGTATGACACACATGACATACACTCTATTGTGAACGTTTTCAGGACAGGACAGGACAGTAAATACCAACGATATTGAAGGTTTTAAACATTTCCCTTAGCATCTACTAGAACACATACTCCAGTTTAAGACACTTTTGTATGTTATTATTTATTTGAAATCATAATGCAATTTAGCCAGATGAACAAAAATGCAACATTGGCAGAATCAGATCTATGTAGCTGTCCAGATCTAACAAGGCAAATGCAAAATATATTATCTGGGTAAATGTTAAATAACAACCAATGACCAACAAAAAGTACTGTATTTTTCTATTTCTGCAGTTAGCGCAATAAACCTCTCAATCGTTAGCGGAACGTTTTCTGACGCGTAAGCGAGGCACGTCTACACTGCACAACGATCGAAAATTGACTGTACTCTGTCTCTTTATCCAAATTCATAAAATTGCTTAGTTCACTCTACTTGCAATACCAACACAATTTGGAGAGTTATTCTATTCTGCATACACTAATACTAATGCACACTTTGCATTTTTCTGTACGCTTCTCCTATTCGTGCAGACATCTACTTTCCCCGCACTCCTACCCGAGACCAGACAACGTTCGGTTGAAACTATAACGGTTGTCTGCCGCTCTTCAAACGAGTAGAGATGGCGCCTGCATGGCGCGTGCCAAGCAGAAACACAAAATTGCTAGAAATTATACGCGACACATGCATACATACGTATTTCTGTATATGAATATGTGTATATGCATGTAGCATTTCATTGGTCAAGCACACATGTATGGATGTGTGTGCAAAAAAAAGAGTGCACTGAAAAAAAGAGAAGAAATACAGCGCGCTCTGAGCGCTCGAATTCTCTTTCCCTTTCTTTCCAAACCAAGCATACCAATGACGTCACGGTTTGCTAGACAGTATACAAAATCGAAGCGATCAAGGTTTATTTAAATACTTCTCTATTTATTGGCTGATCAGATTGCAATTTTGACGGTAAGTAAATATTATAGTTACCCATTGGTCCAATATGTCCCTCACAAGTGGACTTAAAAATGAAATAAAGCTAAGGTTAAAATCAACGATTTTGTTTAAATTTTTTTTACTGATAGGACAGTATATTTGGCTGCTACTATCCATCCTAGCAGCGTTATTTGCATTGTGAGAAGTTCAGAACCTAGTTTTATTTGCCCAACGCACAACAATTCTTCTCCCAAAAGAATGTCCACCTTAGCTAGCTGGATCTGCCAGCTTTATATTTTTGGGTATTTTCCAATTTGAAATACCCATGGAATGTCCAGGCTGTGTTGTTGAAATGGATTTCAATACCCAACAGTCAGCCGAAAAGTTGTGAGAATTTATGCGCGACTGAACAGAAGCACATATCCTATTTATACCCTTCGACCATTGAAAATGGTCAAAAAAGGGTATACTAACTTTGTGCAAATGTATGTAACAGGCAGAAGGAGGCGTGGCAGACCCCACCAATTATATATATTCTTGCTCAGGATCACTAGCCGAGTCGATTGAGCCATGTCTGTCTGTCTGGATGTCCGGATGTCCGGATGACCAGATGAACACACAGATCTCAGCTATTATAAGAGCTAGAGATACCAAATTTTGCATGATCATTTCTGTGTAGCCGGCGCAGATCAAGTTTATTTCAAATGTTGGATGCCACGCCCACCGCCCCCGCAAACTAATAATATAATTTTGAACTAACTTTATAAGCGCTGTATAAAAGATACAAGTATTTGACTTTAACATATACTAAACTGAATGAAATATCTACGTAGTCTCCAAATTACAATCCGATCGGACAATAAACACAGAAGTTATTTAAGAAAGTATGAGCATAAAACCAAGTGCTTGTGTCAGCTAACAAGGGAGGCGTACGAGCGCGAAGCGCAAGCGCCATCTGTCGAGAATAATTTTAAAGCATGTGCCTATGTGTATATGTATGAATTTAACAAATTAACTACACTAGATCATGGGTCGAAGGGTATCCCACTGTCGCGTGCCGCGCGACTGTTGCTTTTCTTACTGGTTTTGATATATATTGTTGCACCACCAACCATCGAGATAGCTAGAGATGTTGGCTCCCGCTTGAGCCGTAACATCTGGGCCATACTCTCAGACATCATATTAATTTGGGAGCCACTTTCAAGTAAGGCTCGTGCAGGATGGAACTGATCAAATCTGTATTTTACGTTAACTATCGCTGTGGCGAGAACAATTTGTTCATTATTTGGGACATGCCCCAAATGCGTGTCTGACATAGTTGCTTGAAGTGTGGTTACCTCACCTTGAACAGGAGTAGTATACCTTTGAAGCAAGGAATGGCTTCGTACTTATGCCCCACAACCAAACAATTTAGGCACAACTTTTGTGGAGTGACAAATTCAAAACGTTGCATACCCGACACTGCAGCAAACGATGGTCACGAATAAATATTGCAAAAAACGCACACAGACGATGATGGACACCATCCAACAGCACAAGCTAAAGACGATATAGACTGATGGGGCTTCTTAGCGTCAACTCGCGTTTTTGTTTTGTCACGAGTTGACTCCTCTGTTGACAAATACTGATATCTTTTATTCAGTTGTCTAGCACAATCTTCTCAGGATGGCAGCGTATCATAGTCAAGCTGCTCTTCAAAACGAGATTTGGTACCATGATCTACCTTTGCCTTTGACCATGTGAATTATCATTGCACTAGCAATGTCTTTGTCGTTACCTAACGACGACAACGAAGCATAAATAGCAGACACCGTTTATATGATCGATATTATACTCGATGCAAATGGTTTTGTCATGCTAGGTATGTCAAACAATTGCGAAACTGAATCAAAGAATATAAGACATTTGTTGTCATATACTGCTTTGAGTCTAGCGAGGGCCTTTGGACAGTTACAATCCCTTAATTAATAGTATCGTCTCGATAGCGTCATAAGACGCTTGGACGCAGCGGAATTATGGCGGCGGACTTATGTCGTTCCCCCCTCAGGGACAGAAGGTTGGCAAAGACCTCACACCACGCTATCCAGGCATCACGCTGGCGGACACCCGGTGCCACATCCCAAGCAGAGTGTCCATTGTTCAGCTCCATCCTCATATTCGCAATAGTATTGCAAGGGTTTACGTCGAAACTCGCCGACGAGAAGTAGGTAGCATTTCGGAGTAAACAATGCAAGAGTCACCAAGGGCTCTTGCACTCTTTTATCCGGATCAAGTTAAGTTAAGTTAGGCTTAAGCTAAATTTGTAACTTTACATATAGGTATAGTCGCAAAATATAAAGTGAGGGGCTCTTCTTCCCTAGAACGTTGGGGTTCTTCGATGCTTGTATTTCAACACGTCTGTTCGTTTCCGTTGGAACAATAGGAATGAATTTATTCTGAACAACGCAAACTTAAAACGACTCAGTACATGTTTATGTTATTTCTAAGAATTGACAATGGTGCAATAATGCCTAGTCGTCCCTTTTGGACCTATTCCTGTTTGTTTATACAATTGGGACAATGTACTGTCGGGCCTGGGTTGAACCGCATACATATGTATGTATATGTAATTACAAGTATGCACTTGAGTTGTCAAGTGGCTATGTGCTTAGTAAGTATAACTCTAAGTCTAAGTATTTTAAGTGTAAGCATGTCTAGGGTTCGAAGTTGAGTGTGGGTGTCATATGACTCCTTTGTTGTTCCCTCGCTTCGTTATAGGAGCGGGTGCAGAGTTGATCGGGGGAAGGAGAAGGGTGAATGTGGTAACTCGCGCGTTTTTCGTTCGAAGGTCACTTTTCGAGAGAGAAGCAGTGCGCCGGCGCCCATCTGTACTAGCCAGTTTCACTCGAAGGGCCCCGTCGCCTCGGCTGCAGTTCGACTTTCGCTTCACCTCTGCGCCGCTCATTTGCACTTGTTTGTGCTCACGTTTGAGTGCGTGGGTGCGTGCGCTGCAGTTCGAGTGATGTTCTCGCCGCTCTTTGAGCGCGCTCATGCGCGGACGTCTGTGTGCGTGCGCGGGCGCTCCCTCTCCAGCTGTTGAGCGAGCCACTTAAGTGTGCGTGTGTCTGTGCTGAGAGCGCCGCTCTTTGAGTGCGCTCACTGTTGCTGCTCCGCTTGTACTCGTTGATCGGCCGCTGCCATCTAAAAATTAATTTTGTGGGACTCACAATTTTGAGTCCTCACAGATTCAATTTTTGGTAATTATTAAATATGTGCCTTAACCAGCGATTTTTTTAAAATTTTTTTTTCAGGTAGGGCTATATTTATGATGAATTTAGGTGAATGACAGAAGTCTCGGACTCTTCTAGTTTTTTTTTTAATTGAATTTTGAAAATAATTAAATTTACATGTATTTTGTTGTTGGCCAATTTTCAATAAAACGTCACAACGATGTGCACTGTGTCCCGCAAGCGATTTATTTCAAACGAAATGTAATTTAGGCACAATAATGTTTTATTTTATGAGTTGCATAATGGGTGAGAATTTCGGCGCCTGCAACTAGAACTCGTTGGTCGGCAGACTGGCTCCAACGAAGATGTTTAATAGCTCAATATAATTAGAGAATATCATATGTGTGTCGCAAAGAAGTAATGTATTATGTTGGGAAATAGAGCGCCGCAGGCAAAAAATTTTTGAAAAAATAAAATCGCGCGCGCGATTTTATTTTTTCAAAAATTTTTTGCCTGCCGCGCTGTTTTTCTAAACACTTTGAATTTTCTTTCTTGCTCAGTTTTCATTTCAAATGAATCGGTTTGTGAGACACTGTACCGTCAAAAAATGTTGCAGGCAGACTGGCGCCGTACACAAAAACGCAACAACAAAATACAAGCAAATTTAATTATTTTCAAAATTCAATTAAAAAAAAACTAGAAGAGTCCGAGAGTTCTGTCTTTCACCTAAATTCATCATAAATATAGCCCTACCAGTAAAAAAAATTTAAAAAAAATCGGAGCTGAGGGCACATAATTAATAATTACCATTAGATTAAATGTTAGCTAAAGGAAAAATCATAGAGATACGAGGGTCGTTTGATAAGTCCGTGACTTTTTGAATAAAATATATTTTTTTCGTCAAAGAAGCGTTTTATTTCTCAACATAATCTCCTTTTAGCTCTATACATTTAGTCCAGCGTTTTTCCAATTTTTTTATTCCTTCCAAATAATAGGTTTTCTCAAGGCCCTCAAAATAGTCGTTTGTTTCTGTGATGACCTCTTCATTTGACCCGAATCTCTTACCGCCGAGCCATTTCTTCATGTTTGGAAACAAAAAATAGTCACAGGGGGCTAAATCTGGAGAATATGCTGGATGGGGTAGCAGTTCGTAGCCCAATTTATGAAATTTTGCCATGCTGACTACACACGTGTGCACCCGTGCATTGTCCTGATGGAACAGCACTTTTTTTTTTCGCCAAATGCGGTCGTTTCTGCTTCAAATCAATATCGAATCTGTCCAAAAGCTCTGAATAATATTCGCCGGTGATCGTTTTACCCTTTTCAAGGTAATCGATGTGAATGATACCTTGTGCATCCCAAAAAACTGTGGCCATGACCTTGTTGGCCGACAGACCCACCTTGGCCTTCTTTGGTGCACGTTCACCCGGAGAAACCCACTGTCTTGATTGTTCTTTGGTCTCTGGTGTGGTGTGGTGGATCCATGTTTCGTCTACGGTAACGAAACGGCGCAAAAATTCGTTTGAACATCGCCAAACACTCCTTTGAAATGGTCACACGGTTGCGCTTATGGTCGTGTGTGAGCAATCGCGGCACCCATTGCGCGGAAAGCTTTTTCATGTCCAAATATTCATGTAAAATGTGATGTACCCGTTCAGTTGAGATGCCTACAGCCTCAGCTACCTCACGCACTTTCATTCTCCGATCATCCAATATCATTCCATGGATTTTGTCGACGATTTCTGGCATGACGACCTCTTTTGGGCGACCTGAACGTTCGGCATCACTTGTACTGGTACGACCACAACGGAACTCAGTAAACCATTTCTTAACAATTGAAATTGATGGTGCAGAGTCCCCATAATATTTATCAAGTCTTTCCTTGGTTTCGGTGATGGATTTTTTACGCAAAAAATAATGCTTAATTAGCACACGAAATTCACTTTTTTCCATTTTCGTTAAAATTCACGAGATCGTCTGCTTTCAATGCCTATAAAACGCAAACCAAAAAACGCAGCTTTCTCAAAATTTTACAGTCAGCTGTTAATCGATAACTGCTGACAGGAGCAGTGTTGTATTTAGAGCAGGTGCGCGGCAAATACAAAAAGTCACGGACTTATCAAACGACCCTCGTAGCTTAGAGCATATATACGAATTAGGAATCAAATTAAAGACAGGAAAAAAGAACAGAAAATGACACTGAAATTCTCTCAACTTTTAACAGCTTGGCCAGTGCCATGGATTCCTTGACCGGTACATTTTGTGCATTTTTGCAATCCTTGCCAAGCAACAGCCAGAATGCTTAATTTTCTCTGCCTCAAGTCAAACATAAAGCTGCGACCTATAAGATATCACAGGTGACACTCACCGGCTGCCCTCCAAAAACGATCGGAGATTGTTATCGTGTCAAATATATAGATGTCTCTCCTGCAAACTAACGAAACATAAATTACTAAAGCTAAATAGCATAAATACAAACAACCACCTGCTTAAGCTCTGTAGATACTTCTTGCACCTCGGAGACTGGCGTCATCTCCCTGCACTGCAGCAAACAAGTAAATAATTAGCAACAAAACAATAAAGTAAAGGATGCACACACTGCATGCGAACTATACTTATATTCTGTTCAACGCTCGACTGCTCAACTGGGCCTGACTTCTGAACTTACATATGCCGGAAACAGCAAATATTTAATTATTTATGTGAAACGCCCGCAAAATGCGCACAATTGGACACTCACTTACTATTGTTCGGGGCGCTGTTCCCTTCCAAAACTGCTGAACAACTGATCTCCAGATTCTCGCTAGCTGAAGTAATAAAACAATCAGCTCGTTTATCAAATCACGAATGCTACACTGAGGGCAAGTAAATACAACAGCCCGGTCAACTCTACAATTAATATAAAAAATACTAACGCTACAGTCGGGTGCTGACTGTATAAGGCCATGGATTATCTTATTATACCGTAATAAAAATGGAATCGCCGCTCGAATTTTATTAGAATAAAATAAATAAACAAAATAAAATAATAAGTAATTAATACATGAAAATTCGCACCCGCCTCAACCGGGAGTTGAACACACACGCACTCCTCCCTCACAGTCTTTTTAATTTGCCGTCCGCCACTCTAACCACTCTGCCATTGCCTCACTACTTGGCCCATCGGCAAAGCTGCATTGTGAACCAATACTGTTACCATACAAAGCAAATAAAAAGTTTAAAATGCTGTGTCTGACGCTAGATTTGAACTTCGGTATGCTTGCGTAAATTAGGTCTGCTTAAGTATATGTGTTCAAAGTGAGTTTAATTCGTATCATTTCTCACTTATTAATAGACCGATTTAAATGAAAGATATACAACTTTGGTTGTTGAGCTAATATTGTAGTTTTTAAATAGTTATTACTGATTTACAGAGGCGGGAAGGGGCGTGTCCAAATGTTAAAAAAACATTGAGACACTGCAATATATACGTATGTTGTCGCAAAATTTGATGACTCTAGCTCTTATAGTTTCTGAGATCCAGGTGTTCATACAGACAGACAGACGGTCAGACGGACAGACAGACATGGTTCAATCGACTCGGCTACTGATACTGATTCAAAATATATATAGTTGATGGGGTCGGAGATGCCTCCTTTTGCCTGTTACGCACATTTCCGTTCCGACAAACACAATAGACCACACATTTTTTTTAAAATCCATGGCCTAAAAATAAATATCAGCTTACAATTATACACACGCGCAGCTTATATGACGCACAAACAAAACTGCAGCAAACAATATTGAGAATCGAGGTCGGTGCCACGCTCTAATGACTACGCTACTCAGCAACTCTTCAACAATAATGGCCGCTGCCGAAACTAACGAATGAAAAAACTTATACGATGATCTCTACAAAGACGCTACTCAACACTAATGTTCACTAAGAACCAGTCAAAAATCTAATGACTATTTAATCGAATAAATATATCGCTATAAACTGGGCGGAACAACAAATCATTGGCAACTTCAACTTTCACAATGGTACCTTCGATCAGCCAACTATGAAATCTCAAACAACAAGCGAATACCTGCTCCGCTCGCACAGGTTGCCGTCTACATTCCCTGCAGACCCCACCCAGAAAAGGCTGGCGACTACCTGAAAGACGCCTCACCAATGGACAACACGGACACTTCCTTTCCTCACCTCACATAAATACATTATTTATATCATAATACGTGTATGTAAATATGTATATATGGGAATTCCCTACTATCTCAATTAATGTCAAATTTCACATCGTAGAACTGTGAGGACTCAGATAAAGCCCCCACATTTTGTTGTTATATTTATACCCTTCGACCATTGAAAATGGTCAAAAAAGGGTATACTAACTTTGTGCAAATGTATGTAACAGGCAGAAGGAGGCGTGGCAGACCCCACAAAGTATATATATTCTTACTCAGTATCACTAGCCGAGTCAATTGAGCCATGTCTGTCTCAACTATTATAAACGCTAGAGACACCAAATTTGAAATTAAGTTTCCTATATACTTGGCGGAGATCTAATTTATTTCAAATGTTGAATGCCACGCCCACTGCCCCCGCAAATCACTAATTTAGTTTTTAAACTCGATTTGTAAGCGTCGTAAGAAATATATAACTTTCAAGCTTTAACATTTACTAAACTAATAGTTATATCTACCTATTCTCGAAATTTCAATCACAGAAGTTATTTAAGATAATATGAGCATAAAACCAAGTGCTTGTGTCAACTAACAAGGGCAGCGGGCGAGCGCCATCTGTCGAAAATAATTTGAAAGTACATATGTTCAAATGAATATGTGTTTAATTAAACAAATTAAACTTTACCGAAACATAGGTCGAAGGGTATCCCACTGTCGCGTGCCGCGCGACTATTGCTTTTCTTACTGGTTTTTCTTATCGAATTGTTTTATCGTGTCGGCTTGAATTTTCAGCAGAGTTTATCACCCCCAGCGATCCTGACCAGAATCAAGCCGCCACCCCAACATTTGGTCCGGATAATTCCCCCTTTTTTTTGGACATCACGTCGCTGGATTTTTTGGATCCCATCTTCCCGCTCGACCCACAGCGTTTTTTGGCATGTCTCCAGGATCCCCCTTAGATAAGTACTGACCTTTTTTTTTAACTTATCCGGCAGAGGCTGTGTGTAATTCTTCCTCTGTGAAAAAAAAGATTGTACTTATTTTCATAACCTCGCTATTTGCGCCACCAGCATCTCTGTATGTACACATGATGCTGCATTGGTAAGCACATACTTACCAACAGACGACTGCCATATTCGAAAGGTTTTTTTTGTTTTTCTTTTTTTTTTTTTAATTTGATTACGGAAGAAAAAAAAATCTTCGAAAGATACCATCTACCGTCCGTAGATGGCATTCACGACTCATAACCCTCCAAGAAGGGTTATGCCTATGATACGTACTAAACAAAAACCTCCATACGCTCTCCAGTCCTTGTCACGCTCACCGGGACTGCCAGTCAAGGTATGACTTCGGTGAGCAGGATGTGATGCCATGTCACAGTCCCTTCCTTTATAGTTGGCCAAGTTGTCACCTCCTTCTGCTCATTAGTCGCCTTTTACGACAAGCCGAGTTGGCTGAGGTAGTATTCTCGTCCCGCCACCACACGGGAATACGCCTCCTCATTCAGCCTCCAGCTCTGTTGGCCATCTCATCAGCTCGAACCCGCTTCATAATGTCAATTATGATACGATGCCCTAGCTCCCATGCCTCTTTGTCCGTCATTATTGCCAAAAGATCTCTTGGGCTGAGAGGGTCTCCGGACAGCGCCACTAGCTTATCCCTTTGCGCATGAAACCTGGCACCCTGCAGAAGAACGTGTTCTGATGTTTCTAACGCGTCTGTGCCGAAGAGGCACTGGGGTGACTCTACGTGGAAGAACCGAAACAGGAAAGCTCGGAAACAACCATGATCCGTAAGGAACTGGGTCAGGTGGTAGTCAAGGACTTTGTGCTGACACTCTGCCCATATCGATAGTTCAGGGACGAGCCGGTAGGTCCATCTCCCACGCTCTGACGATTGCCATCTGGCCTGCCATTCTCAAAGCAGCCACCCTTGGGCCTCTTCCCGAGTATCGCCATGACGTGTTAGGCCAAGTGTCCTGATCTCCAGGTCAATTAGAGGCATGCCTACCAGAGCTAGAGCTGCGTCCTCGGATATTGATCTGAACCCTCTTATTAGCCTAAGGGCCATAGTCCGTACCACAGATCGTGCACCTTTGGTGTATGAGCGTTTGTTGGTGGCAACGCTCCATATTGGCGCGGCATATAGAAGTGTTGACTTTGACACTGTCACCAGCAGCTTCCTTGCAGGTATTCTGGGTCCTCCCACGTTGGGCATAAGTCTTGCGATTGCAGCAGATGTGAGTGCTGCCTTTCTGCTTGCATAGCTTGCATGTTCCTTGAACGTGAGCCTGCGGTCTATCTGTACTCCCAGGTATTTCAGTGATTCAGCTGAAACCACTTGTATACCGTTGACAGAGACCTGCATGAACTCCACGGCTTTTCTGCTGCTCAAAAGAACTGCCTCAGTTTTGTGTGCCGCGATCTCAAGGCCGAGCTTCTCGAGCCAGTCGATGGTTGATCTGATCGTCACATTGCACTTGCTCTGCAGTTCAGCCAATGTTTTTCCGACTGCTGTAGTGGTCACGTCGTCGGCAAAACAATGTAGCTCAGCTCCTTCTGGTTTGCTGATGCCCAGGATCCCATTGTACATAATGTTCCACAGGATCGGACCAAGCACCGATCCTTGTGGAACACCTGACGAGACTCCGTAGTATCTCGGACCAGCTGCCGTATCGTAGCAAAGGATACGATCCCTGAAGTAGCTGCCTACAGCGATCCTTAGGTACTCCAGGATACCCATATTTCTCATTGCGCTGAGTATTACAGACCATTTTGCTGTGTTCTTCACGTCCAGTGTGACGATTGCGCAGTACTTCTTACTGCCGCCTTACCATCTGTCGCCGTTGAGAGCGTCCCTCGCTATGTTCTCCACCGCAGAGAGCGCATCTAGAGAAGCCCTTTCAGAAACCGTCTTGTTGCCTCCCTAGACCGTTCGGAATCTCAGTTGTGGTCTCTAAGCGGGCATAGTATGCAGTATGCGTTACAATTTACCCAGTATGTCCAACATGCATAGAGGGCGGTAGTTGCCTGCAGGATGAGCTGAATCTTGCCCTTTCTGCAATAGGACCAGCTTCTGTCTTTTCCACTGCTTAGGGAAGACTCCGTCTAGTAGACACTGATTTTAGGTCTGGCCATTGTAATGGCGCCTGAAGTGTTGAATAACACAATCAGTTCTGTTAAGCCGATGTTAACAAAAGTCGAAAGTTTCAAATGGCAACTAGTACGGAGCTGCATTGCAAAGTTCCGATCGTCTAATTACCATCCTAGATACAGAGCTGCATAGGAAAGCTCGGATCGTGAAAATGCATTCCTGTGAATATGGAGTTGCACTGGCTTGACGCCAACTTAGGTCTTTTCCGTTTAAACCATCGTGCAAGTAAGACGTGCGAGATCTGTCGGGGCATTTTTAAATCTGGCCATCAAGCCACGCGAGTAGTAAAATTTTACTTAAAATACGCCAATCCGGTCGCGCAATAATCAGCCCTGGGCCGAAGTAAGGTTCTTGTGGCGATCGCGTCGTAATCCGCCTAATTCAGGGAAGCCTTCTAGTGGTAAACACGCCACATCGGTACAAGGCCGGAGAAGCACATTGTGGCAACCACGCTGCGAACAGTGTTAGGACGGAGGAGGATATAGCGACACGCGCGTCAATCGACGACAGGCCAGAGGAGCACCCCTGCGACAAGCGCCAACAAGGCAGGCCAGAGGAGCACCCCTGCGACGTTTTGAGCAGCAGCTCAGCAGCCATTGCGCAACAAAAAAAAACGACAAGAGGAAAAGAAATGGAACACAATTAAAAAAAAAAACATATACATATGCATATGCTTTTAAATTATTGCCGACAGATGGCGCTCGCGCTTTGCGCTCGCCCGCCTCCCTTGTTAGCTGATACAAGCACTTGGTTTTATGCACATACTTTCTTAAATAACTTCTGTGTTTATTGTCCGATCGGATTGCAATTTGGAGTGTACGTAGATATTTCATTCAGCTTAGTTATGTTAAAGTCAGAAAGTTGTATCTTTTATACAGCGCTTACAAATTAAGTTAAAAAATTAAATTATTGATTTGCGGGGGCGGTGGGCGTGGCACCTAACATTTGAAATAAACTTGATCAGCTTATAGTACACAGGAGTCTTTCTGCCAAATTTGGTAACTCTAGCTTTTATAATAGCTGAGATCTGTGCGTTCACACAGACAGACGGACAGACGGACAGACGGACAGACAGACAGACATGGCTCAATCGACTCGGCTTGTGATCCTGAGCAAGAATATATATACTTTATGGGGTCTCCGACGCCTCCTTCTGCCTGTTACATACATTTGCACAAAGTTAGTATACCCTTTTTTGACCATTTTCAATGGTCGAAGGGTATAAAAAATTTAAAAGACAGTAAAAGCAAAAAAACAAAAAAAAATAAAAATGCAGTAAAACAAAAAAAAAATGAAACAAAACTAAATCAAATTAAAAAAATGAATTGCAGTGAACATGAAGTCAGCTCGAAACAAACTTAAAACAAATTAACACAGAATTGCAGAAAAATAAAACTAAAGGAAAACAGAAGTAAATTAAATTAAAACTGAATTACAGTAAAAATAAAACTAAAATACAACAAAAATTAAATTAAATTAAAAGTGAAATGCGGTAAAAATTAGAAAAAAAAAATAGAAAAAGCCACAGTCGCGCTGCACGCGACAGTGGGATACCCTTCGACCTACGTTCCCATGTATGTACACATATACATATGCATATGCTTTTAAATTATTGCCGACAGATGGCGCTCGCGCTTTGCGCTCGCCCGCCTCCCTTGTTAGCTGATACACGCACTTGGTTTTACGCACATACTTTCTTAAATAACTTCTGTGTTTATTGTCCGATCGGATTGCAATTTGGAGTGTACGTAGATATTTCATTCAGCTTAGTAAATGTTAAAGTCAGAAAGTTGTATCTTTTATACAGCGCTTACAAATTAAGTTCAAAAAATAAATTATTGATTTGCGGGGGCGGTGGGCGTGGCACCTAACATTTGAAATAAACTTGATCAGCTTATAGCATACAGGAGTCTTTCTGCCAAATTTGGTAACTCTAGCTTTTATATTAGCTGAGATCTGTGCGTTCACACAGACAGACGGACAGACGGACAGACGGACAGACAGACAGACATGGCTCAATCGACTCGGCTTGTGATCCTGAGCAAGAATATATATACTTTATGGGGTCTCCGACGCCTCCTTCTGCCTGTTACATACATTTGCACAAAGTTAGTATACCCTTTTTTGACCATTTTCAATGGTCGAAGGGTATAAAAATAGAAAAATCCACAGTCGCGCTGCACGCGACAGTGGGATACCCTTCGACCTACGTTCCTATGTATGTACACATATACATATGCATATGCTTTTAAATTATTGCCGACAGATGGCGCTCGCGCTTTGCGCTCGCCCGCCTCCCTTGTTAGCTGATACACGCACTTGGTTTTACGCACATACTTTCTTAAATAACTTCTGTGTTTATTGTCCGATCGGATTGCAATTTGGAGTGTACGTAGATATTTCATTCAGCTTAGTAAATGTTAAAGTCAGAAAGTTGTATCTTTTATACAGCGCTTACAAATTAAGTTCAAAAAATAAATTATTGATTTGCGGGGGCGGTGGGCGTGGCACCTAACATTTGAAATAAACTTGATCAGCTTATAGCATACAGGAGTCTTTCTGCCAAATTTGGTAACTCTAGCTTTTATATTAGCTGAGATCTGTGCGTTCACACAGACAGACGGACAGACGGACAGACAGACAGACATGGCTCAATCGACTCGGCTTGTGATCCTGAGCAAGAATATATATACTTTATGGGGTCTCCGACGCCTCCTTCTGCCTGTTACATACATTTGCACAAAGTTAGTATACCCTTTTTTGACCATTTTCAATGGTCGAAGGGTATAAAAATAGAAAAATCCACAGTCGCGCTGCACGCGACAGTGGGATACCCTTCGACCTACGTTCCTATGTATGTACACATATACATATGCATATGCTTTTAAATTATTGCCGACAGATGGCGCTCGCGCTTTGCGCTCGCCCGCCTCCCTTGTTAGCTGATACAATCACTTGGTTTTATGCACATACTTTCTTAAATAACTTCTGTGTTTATTGTCCGATCGGATTGCAATTTCGAGAATACGTAGATATTTTAATGAGCTTAGTATATGTTAAAGTCTGAAAATTGTATCTTGTATACAGCGCTTACAAATTGAGTTCAAAAATTGAATTATTGATTTGCGGGGGCGGTGGGCGTGGCACCTAACATTTGAAATAAACTTGATCAGCTTATAGTACATAGGAGTCTTCCTGCCAAATTTGGTAACGCTAGCTTTTATATTAGCTGAGATCTGTGCGTTCACACAGACAGACGGACAGACGGACAGACAGACAGACATGGCTCAATCGACTCGGCTTGTGATCCTGAGCAAGAATATATATACTTTATGGGGTCTCCGACGCCTCCTTCTGCCTGTTACATACATTTGCACAAAGTTAGTATACCCTTTTTTGACCATTTTCAATGGTCGAAGGGTATAATAAAACGAGACTAAATTAATGGAAGCTGAAAAGACAGTGTAAATAAAATAAAATGGAGTGAAATTAAATCGAAGCTGGAAAAGTTCAAACGAAATAAAGTGGAACCAAAACCAAATTGACTAAAGCTAAAAGACAGTTAAAGTAAAATAAACTGAAAGACAGTGAAGATAAATAAAATGAAACAAAACTAAATTAATGGAAATTGAAGACAGTTAAACAAAAATAAAATACAATATTTTAAATAAAAAAAATTAAAGCAGTTGAACAAATTAAAAATGATTCTCCATTAAAATAAAGTTAAAAGACAGTTAGTCAAAGAAAAATAAAACACAATTAAAATAAAATTAAAGACAGCAAAACGGAAAAAATGAGATGCATCACCGTTAAAGAGAAAATCTGGAGTCAATAAAAGACAAGAAAAAGAAGAAAAATTAAAACCAAACTGGAAAAAAATAATAATTAAAACGGAACGAGTCGAAACAAAGGAAACTGAAATTAATCACAGTTAAATAAAAATAAAACAAAAAAATAGAAAAAAGCAACAGTCGCGCGGCACGCGACAGTTGGATACCCTTCGACCTACGTTCCTATGTATGTACACATATACATATGCATATGCTTTTAAATTATTGCCGACAGATGGCGCTCGCGCTTTGCGCTCGCCCGCCTCCCTTGTTAGCTGACACAAGCACTTGGTTTTATGCACATACTTTCTTAAATAACTTCTGTGTTTATTGTCCGATCGGATTGCAATTTCGAGAATATCTAGATATTTTAATGAGCTTAGTATATATTAAAGTTAGAAAGTTGTATCTTTTATACAGCGCTTACAAATTAAGTTCAAAAATTAAATTATTAATTTGCGGGGGCGGTGGGCGTGGCACCTAACATTTGAAATAAACTTGATCAGCTTATAGTACACAAGAGTCTTTCTGCCAAATTTGGTAACTCTAGCTTTTATAATAGCTGAGATCTGTGCGTTCACACAGACAGACGGACAGCCGGACAGACGGACAGACGGACAGACAGACAGACAGACATGGCTCAATCGACTCGGCTAGTGATCCTGAGCAAGAATATATATACTTTATGGGGTCTGCCACGCCTCCTTCTGCCTGTTACATACATTTGCACAAAGTTAGTATACCCTTTTTTGACCATTTTCAATGGTCGAAGGGTATAAAAATAGAATGAAATATGAATAACTTAACACAACACCTACAATAAAATATTTAAAAATATATAGAAATTAAGTGTATTTAATAAATTAAAAGGAGAGGAAATGGTGAAGTTCATTTAAAGCTTTTCATTTTTTTTTTTTTTGTTTTGTTGTTGTGGAGCGGGCTAAATAAAAGTGTGGCCAAGAATCGAAAGAGATAAGAAAGAAAAGAAATCCTTTCGTTCACGGAAACAGTTGGTAAAATACCCTGGTTTTTTTTTGTTTTTATTGCTATTTTGTTTTGTTTTGGTGATTTTGATTGGTAGGCGATGTGCCAAATAAATTTATTCCCACAGCTGCCTGCGCCGGGAGGTCGACCTTTCGCCGAGGAGATTGAGGGGTAAATCTGCCGTCATTTTCAAAACATCTCGTTGCCAATCAATTTTTTATGAGAAAGTGGTGAGGCAAAGTAAAGTAAAGTAGAAGAAAAGAAGAAGGAGAATTATTTAGGCCCGTAGAGACGCAAGAGAGCGCTTGCACCATTTGTTTTTATTTTCTTATTCCTTTTTCAACGACCACAAATAAAGCTCAAAAAAAATCAGCGTAAAAGAAAAGAAGATGAATGAAAAAGAATAAATAAGCTTCACCGTCAATAGTCTAAAAAAGAAAAAAATTTATTAAAATCAATTTCGAGATCAAATTCTAGTAATATAACATAATTCAATGTACATATTGTTAAATTTAACAGCTCCATTAATGCCACACAAATATTTGTGACATTATATATTTAAAATAAAACTGTAAGAATCTGTAAATGCAGACACCTCGTCTTATTATTAGAGACTATGAGGGAGTCTCAAGCTATTTCGGTTAACTTTTTGCATAAAATGGATGTGTAATCCTTAGGAGACTGGCTCCTCCGTCGTTTCCACGGGCATAGGGGATTCAAGGGACCACGAGAGTCTCTCTCTTTAGCAAGTGGTCATAGGTAGGGTAGGGGATATGGCGATCACAGCAACACCAGTGATTCGCGCAAGTCTGAATTTTCTTCCGTCTGCTTTCTTTTCTCTAGAATGTCTGTCCTTCCGAACTTATCTATACATTCCGTCCGGTTTAGCCATCTAGCTCCTTCTAATACTCTTTGTCGCAAGCACGCTCAATTTCTTATACATATTTTATTAATAATAATGGGTAACTCGAATCTGGCCAAGCAAGACCATTACCCCCCAAGCCGACGAGCTAGAGCCGGACTCTAAAGCGTGCCCCGCTAGTACAGATTCGCAGGTCTAAATCCGCTGGTTACACGTTACACCATCGCCACTGCCTTGATTACCACTCGCGAGATTCCATCCAGGCCTGGTGCCTTGTTGCACTTGATCCGTTTAGCTGCCACGATGACTTCGCATACGGTGACATCCGGAAAGGGAGAGGCAGGGGATTCTTCTCTTGGTTGCCATAAGGTGGTCTGCGTAAGGAACAGTTTAGATACTGGAGAGTATCTCGGGTTCGTCAGGAGTACTCTCCCTCATGCTCAGCTTTTTGCTTACAAGTTTATAAGCTAGACCCCAAGGGTCGTCGTCCACGCACTCTAGCAGATCCTTTTTTATTTATTTAATGTCGACTAATGGCAGTCGACTGGGAAAAGACTTTATAATAAACATTAAGAATTAAAATTGTTACATTAATAAACATTTTTAATTCAATGCATGTAATGAAAAATAAATGAATTAAAAAAATTATAAATATTTTATTTTATTTAAATTAAAATTAAATTTAAAAATTAAAATTTAAAATTTAAACTGGGATAAGAAAAAGAAACCGATCCAAAATGTGTTGCAAAGGGATTGGGGAAAACCCAGTAAAACCCAATCAGATCGGTGGATTAGTGTTAATTGTTGTTAAGTGTTAAGTAGTTAAGAATGGATAGTTTGACCGAATTAAGGAAGGACTCTGAGTTGAAAGCTCTAAACAGTCTATTGTAATCAGCACAGAGAACTCGAAAGGGATCATGCAAGCTATAATTGTTAATTAATTATGACAAAAGTCCAAGGAAAGTGGAAAAAAATTACGAGTTACTCTAGAAGGAATACAGAAATTGATTTGGTTAAGCAGAATAGGGGAATCAATGTCGTACTTGATTAGTTTCAAATGAAACGTGACACCTAACATGATACGACGATTAGTAAGAGAAGGTAGGTTAATAAGAAGGAGTCTACTAGAATAAGGTGGTAAGTCTACACCTGATACCCAGTTGAAACTAAAAGCAAAAAAAAAAAAAAATTTTAAATATTTTCAATTGTATATTTTTGTATATGGTATATCTGCGCCAACAAACAAAAAAAACAATATATAATAAAGAAAGGAAAAGGGAAGTAGTAAAGTTGTTTGGTTATTTATTTATTTTTATTTTCTTAAATCTTTTTGTAAAGCAAGTAATGATAAGGTCTTATTTACAATATTTGTGCAATGAGAAGATCAATTTAAAATTTAAAAAAAAAAGAATACCTAAATCGTTTACCCCGGTTATTCTTGAAAGCGAGTTTAAATCAAATGTATAGTACCGGAGCACCGCCTCTCTCTCACCGACGCCGAGCGATCTGATTGGCTACTGAAAATCGACAGAATAACGGAAACTTCAACACATGCAAACGCTACCTGCGTGCGTGTGTTCGTTCTCGCAATTTCGAACGACTGCAACGGTATTTTACCGGTTGGCTGCGCTGCCGTCGCCAAACAACGGAAAAATTTTTTTCTGCGCCCGACAGCTACACACACACACATACACATACATAAAAGGCAAAAATTTGAACGACACGTGCTCTTGCACGCAGTTGCCATGGGCAAAGACGCTATGGAAGTGGATAATGTGGCTTTGGCCACTTCTAAGAAGAGTGGTTGGCAAACGCTTGTGCCTAAGATGAATCCAGGCAAGCGCAAGAAGCCACCTAATGTACCCACAACATTGAACGCCAAAGTACCCAAGGTACTTAAAAATTCCCTGAAAAATACATCGGTCATTGGCAGCTCCATCTCCAGCTCCAGTGAAATTGAAAGCGGTAATGATACTGACAACGAATCCCTAGAGGCCGGCGAGATTAGACAGTTCACCGTGCCCCATAAGAAAAATACGGCTAAACTGGCCAAAGTCGATGAGGTCAGCGATGCTGAGGAATTGCCGTCAAATACCAATCGATTTGCTGCACTGCCTATCGAAGAGGACGTACCTGCCAAGGAACCAGCTAAACCAGTAGAGGCCGCCGTACCCAAGCCCCCTCCAATCATAGTACCTGGGGTGCACAGCATCGCAGACATGCTAGCTGACCTTGGAGAAGTTACCGAGCCAGGTAGCTTCGCTTATAAGGCTACCGGAGGAGGTTGCGTCAGAATTATGCCGAAAGACAGCTCGACGTATCGTAAAATTGTTGACCACATGGACAACCATAAAATGGCCTTCAGGACATTCCAGCTAAAGGAAAATCGTGCTTTCCGGGTGGTCATAAAAGGGCTTCATTCAACAACGCCAGCTGAATATATCATTGAAGAACTGAAAGGCCTCGGACACATTGTTCGAGATATCAAGAACGCCGTATCAAGAATCACGAAAAACCCGATGGCTATGTTTTTTGTAAATTTGGAGCCTGCAAGCACTAACAAAAAGGTGTTTGAGGTTAACAGGCTCTGCCATGCTGTGGTCTCCATCGAGGAGCCCAGAAAGTTCAATGACCTGGTGCAGTGCTACCGCTGCCAGGCTTTCGGGCACACCAAGCGCTACTGTAGATTGCAGTACACTTGTGTAAAGTGCGGTCAAGGGCATGACTCTATTGAGTGCACTAAGGCCAAAGACGCTCCTGCCACATGCGGTAACTGCGGGGAGGCGCACACTGCGTCTTACCAAGGCTGCCGTATTTATATCGAGGCCAAGAAGAGGGCTGCCCCCAAGCCAAAGGCGAAGGCAATGGCTCCACCGCCGAACGTGGTCCATTCACCACCAGTGACTACCAACAACCTCACACGGCCTGGCTTCAGATACGCTGACGTCACCAGGGGAGGGTACCCCCAGTTGCAGCAACCCAACAACATCTTCAATCAACAAGGTCTCATCGACCGGGAGTCAGAGTTGGAGGAGAGAATAATGAGGCGCATGGAGAATATGATGGCCTCGATGTTCTCCCAGTTTAAAGATATGGTGATGGCAATGTTCTCCTGTCAGAGAACCACGCCATGAACACCCAGATAGTAATCTGGAATGCTAATGGCTTGGCGAGGAACAAGCCAGAAGTGGAGCTCTACCTGAAAACCAACCAGGTGGATGTGATGCTGGTCAGCGAGACCCACTTTACAACGAGGTCTCATTTCAAAATCCCTGGCTACGAAGTGGTCAACGCCTTGCACCCGGCTGACAGGATCAGAGGTGGAGCCACAGTAATCGTGAGGAGCGGGTTAACGTACGAGGAGATGGAGCCGGTGCAACTGGACTGGATGCAATGCGCCAGGATTCAGCTGCTGACACATTCAGGCAAAATTTGTATCGCGGCAGTATACTTGCCGCCGCGTTACACAATTAGCCATCCCGAATTGTCATCGCAGCTGAAAAACTTGGGACCGAAGTTTCTTATTGGCGGAGACTTCAACGCCAAGCATACATGGTGGGGCTCCAGGATCGTCAATCCCAAGGGCAGCGCTCTGCTGAAGTGCGTTAGAGAGTTGGGCTGCAATCTGCACTCAACTGGGGAGCCGACATACTGGCCCAGCGACCCTAATAAGATACCGGACCTCCTAGATCTAGGCATCAGTAAAGGTATTGACCCGGCGAAGGTATCTACAGTTGGGTGTTACGAGTTGTGCTCCGACCACAGTATGGTCAAGGTACTGCTAAGGACCTCCCTTCTAAAGACTCCCGGAAGCACTAAACTCATAAGGCGAAACACCGACACAACCGTGTTTAGAAGGTGGCTGGAGGATAATGTTGACCCACACCCGGCCATCAGCTCTGGAGGAGACATCGACGAAGCCGCTGCTAGTTTTACTGGCAAAATCCACCAGGCGGCAATGACGGCCACACCCACACCTCGTATCAACAGTGGGAGACCTCAAGTGGCCCGCAGGGACAACCACCTATGGTCGACTGAACTGGCGTCGATGGTATCCGAGAAGAGGAGGTTGAGAAGGGTCTGGCAGTCCAGCAGAGCTCCATCTGAAAAAAGGGCTTACAACAGAGCCTGCAAGCAGCTCAAACAGATGCTCCATGACACGAGGAGCAAGGCGCTTGAGGAGTACCTGATAGAATTGGAGCCTGGCAATGCTGAGCACAACATCTGGAATGCCACCAAATACCTGAAGAGGCCTGTGCGGAGGGTGCCACCTGTTAAAACAGCTGCAGGTGTATGGTGCCGGTCGAGCCAGGAGAAAGCGGATGCGTTTGCCGACCATCTGGAAACCAGCTTCCAGCCATTCGCCTTGTGTGGTGACGAGGACATAGAAGAGACGACGCAGTTCGTTGACGCAGCCTGCCCGATGGACCTGCCTATCGCAGAGATAGGTAGTCAGGAGATTCTGGATGAGATCTCGCTTTTGAAGCTCACCAAATCTCCTGGCTACGACAAAATCGACGCAGCTGCCCTCAAGCTACTCCCAGCGAACTGCATAGAGTTCCTCAAGGTTCTGATGAACCAATGCTTGAGACTGGGACACTTCCCTTCCCAGTGGAAGTGCGCTGAGGTTATCCTCATTCACAAGCCGGGCAAGCCAGAAGCTGAGCTAGGCTCATACAGGCCCATCAGTCTGCTCGCCATCCTGTCCAAAATACTGGAGAAGCTGTTCCTGAAGAGGCTGCTGCCCATTCTTGGAGGAGAAGAAGATCATCCCCGACCACCAGTTCGGTTTCAGGCAAGGGCATGGAGCCATTCAGCAGTGCCACCGGGTCGTCACCAGGGTTCTGGATGCCTTTGAAAACAAGAAATACTGCGCAGCAGTATTCCTGGATGTGAGGCAGGCTTTCGACAGGGTGTGGCACCTAGGCCTACTATTCAAGCTGAAGCAGCAGTTGCCAGCCCCATATTACATGTTCCTCAAGGCATACGTCGAAGAGAGGAAGTTCCACGTGAGGAGCAATTACTCCGAATCACCCCAACACGTGGTGAGAGCTGGAGTACCCCAGGGCAGCGTACTCGGTCCTGTGCTGTACAGCATATTCACCTCAGATATGCCAGTATCTGAAGACAATAGAATTCTGACATGCACCTACGCTGACGACACAGCGCTCCTGTGCTCTGATACAAGTCCCGCTCTGGCAGCGCAAGGGCTGCAACACGAGCTGGACATGATCCAGCCATGGCTGAAAAGGTGGAACATCACCATAAACGCTGACAAATCCACCTATGTCACGTTTACGCTCAGACCAGGCAACTGTCCACCCGTCCACATCAACGGCACCAACATACCGTCCAATACGAAGGCCAAGTACCTGGGGCTAACTCTGGACAAGCGTCTTACGTGGAAGGACCACATAGGGGAAAAAGTAAAACTCATGAGGCACAAATGCCGCGCGATGACCTGGCTCCTGGGCAGACGTAGCACGCTACGTATTAAACACAAGCTCTTGCTTTATAAAGCCATCATTAAGCCGGCATGGATGTATGGTGTCGAATTATGGGGATCTGCTTCTTCCAGCAATATTAAAAAGCTACAAAGAGTAGAATGCCGCATATTCCGGTTCATACTAAACTCTCCTTATTATGTCAGAAATACCACTATAAAAAGGGACCTCAAGATGCCTTCCGTCGCTGAAGAAATTGTGAAGACCAGCAGAAGGTACCTGCATAAGCTGGAGAGCCACGAGAATCACCTTGCCATCAACCTACTGGATAATAGTACCCAACGCCGCAGGCTGAAGAGGTTCCACCCGCTGGACCTACCTTTCCGGGTCCCCTAAAGGAATCCTTCGATGACTCCAGTTTCCACACATAAGATCTAAGAATTTACTCCACTGTCAACGTATCAAAAAATTTAATTGATTGCCCTCTGGGCAGATGTAAATAAAGATATTGTTATACTAAAA
>JAEIFQ010000402.1:0-20259 GCA_018904025.1 Zaprionus vittiger | reverse complement strand
AATAAATAAATGCCCTTCGGCCTCTGCAACGCGGCACAGCGACTGGTCAGGCTTATGGACAAGGTCATCCCCACGTTGATCCGGACGAACGTCTTCGTTTACTTGGACGACCTGTAGATCCTCGCCCGGATTTCGCGACGCATCTGCGTTATCTGAGCCGTGCAGCACAGTGCCTAAAGGAAGCAGGGTTGACTATAGGCTTAAAAAAGTCTAACTACTGCTTTAAAACCTTAAAGTACCTGGGCTTCGTGGTAGGAGGAGGACTCTTACAGATGGATCCTGGCAGAGATGAGGCCATAAAACGGATTCCGAAACCAAATAACATAAAAGACGTGAGAGCGTTCCTGGGAACAGCAGGATAGTACCGTCGTTTCATCCGAAACTTCGCGAACCTCGCAGCTCCACTAACCGAATGCCTTAAAAAAACAAACAAACGTTTCATATTTAGTGTCGAAGCTGAAAAGGCAATGCTGGATTTAAAAGAGGCACTTACCACAGCTCCAGTGTTGGTCCACGCCGATTTCAAGCGGCATTTTTATATTCAGTGCGATGCTTCGCACGTGGGAGTCAGAGCCGTGCTTTTCCAGCGCGATGAGGCGGAACAGGAGCAGCCGATTGCCTTCTTCTCGGCGAAGCTAAACGCACACTAGGTGAATTACACCGTCACCGAGAAGGAGTGTTTGGCAGCGATCATGGCGATAAGGAAATTCGGAGCATACGTCGAGGGAATGCCCTTTACCTGCATAACCGACCACGCCAGTCTGAAATGGCTAATGACCATGAAGGACCTTTAGGGCAGGTTGGCCAGGTGGTCGCTGCAGTTTCAGGGCTACGATTTTATCATAGAACATCGCAAGGGGTCGGACAACGTGGTTGCAGATATGCTCTCACGTAGCGTACAGGAGGTCCATATGGATCCCACCGATCTGCTGGGTTTCGAGACCACGGCGTTCGGTGCGGACGAGAACCAAGAATTGGTACGAGAGGCCGAGCTGAATAAGCAGTGCCTGCCGGCCCTGAAGACAGAGGACGGGTTACTGTTCAAGCGAGTTACGCGGCCATGTCTCGCCGATGAAACCGAAGAATCGGAGTGGAAGCTGTGGATTCCGTCAGCCTTAACAGCGTCGTTGATCGCTCGGGCTCACGAAGAGCCGACAGCAGCACACGGAGGACAGGCGAACACACTGGAGATTCTCCGCCGGCAATACTATTGGTCAGGGATGGCTATACAAGTGCGGGACTATGTGCGAGGATGCGAGGCTTGCAAGGAGACGAAGGCACCAAATCATCGCATGCAAGTCGGAATTGGCGAGAAAGTGGACACGGAGAGGCCTTTCCAGAAAATATGCATCGGTTTTCTGGGGAAATATCCTTGGTCAAGAAGAGGACATTCGAAGGAGGATATTCGAAGAGATGGTTACCGACTTTGAAATAAGGCACATGCAGACACCAGTGTACTCACCATCGAGCCACGCAGCGGAAGGAGTGAACCGAAGCGTGTTGTCGGCGATCCGTAGTTACCTGAAGGAGGGTCACCGGGAGTGGGACGCGCACTTGCCGGAAATAGAAGTCGCTATCCGGAACTCGATCCATTCGGCGACGGGAGAAACGCCGTTCTTCACGGTTTTCGGCCATGTTCTCGAAGAGCTTCAACACGAAGTTCACGAGGAAGTTCCTACGGGCGCGGGTGGTGAAGGCGATCGGAAACAACGCGTACCTCCTCGAAGACCTACAAGGGCGACGCCTTGGCGTATATCACGCTAAATAAATACGCGCATGAAGCATCGCTGACTTCGAGTGCCCAAGGAAAGACAATTGCCGACCCTGCAATACGAAGAGATGATTAACGAATCAATAACGACACGCATCATGTACTCACCGGGAAAGCAGACTCTCGGGTTAAATCCAGTGGTGAAAGAGTGGGGCCCGCTTTGTGCGCCTGTTGGACTGTTTGGCAAGATTTGTGCCGGCCCAGCGAATACAGAATGCCCCAATTATTTCGTCACCTTGCAGGATCTAACACGCCGTTCGAAATCTTGGGTGCTGTTACATTCTGCGAATCGGCTGTGTTCATTTCGAGTGTCGATAGACATATATCGATGAACACAGCTGCCCTGGTATGAGCAACATCTGCTAACGGAGCAAGCAGTGCGAGCCTAAGCGAGGCCTTGGGTCTGTTAACAGCCAGATCGGTCGCTGACCCAAGGTTCCCGTTTTGGCAAGCGCCGTTTGAACCGTCGGCAGATGCCCGAATGCCCAGGAATATGACCGCCAGCATCTCTCTCAAGGGCGGCCGACTCCTCAGTAGCATTTGAGCGAGCGGTCGGCGCAGATATATTCCGCGAAATAATAAAACGCAGAGTTCCCTGGACCTCTCAGCCGTAACACCTACCTACTCTGGTGAGTCCGGTCCTTGTAGGGATCCGCCAGGGCCCACATCGTCCTGTCAAATCTTGCCTTACGGCCACGACTCCAGTACCTTTAGCAGAGCCTAGTTCACCTCCTGTGCAGGACGAACATCCGCTAGAGGCCAAATCAGCAGCGCGAGCAGCTGCAGCTATCCGGCAATTTGGATTGTAGCCCAAACCTGCAGCAGCAGCAGCCACAGAAGGCCAGTAATCCTGCCCTGCTACTGCAGCACACCGTCTCAGCTTCTAGCCGTTAGTCTGCCGCAGGCCCGTCCTTGCCTGCAGGCTTTATATTTTCCTGCCTGGCGGCATCATCCACAATCCGCATGATCTGAAAGAATAACCATAATGTCCCATTAGTTATAATTTTCTAGTTTTAATTCCCCAAATATAATTTGTTATTATTGCGTTAGTTTTGTTTTGCATGTTAGGTCCATATGGGTAGGAGAAATGTTAGGAAATGGATTAGGATATTATTAATAAATGTGTAGAATATAAATGAATTGCTAGTAGCCTTTCCTAGCGGAGATGGGGCGGCCTTAGTTGGCCTTAGTTGGAACGGGCTCGCCGACTTGGGTGATGCTCCGAAACTCCAGAGCAGGAGCATCACATGGTTGGGTGGGTGCGCGGTGACTTGGCTGTCACCAATGGCTGTTGTTGTTGTCTTTTGTCCCTCGTAGAGTAGTTTGTGCCTGTAAATAAATTAAAATGTATTAAAATATGTATTTTACTTGCATTTTGGTTTGTTTACCTTTTGTCAGCGATGCATGTTGTGTGTAAATACCGAGATTATCGATATTTTGTGCGGACTGCAGGGCTGGAGTAAACCCCTCCCCAAGTGCTGCTGAGCTAACCGGCACAGCCCTACCGACAACCAGTAAGAAAAGCAACAGTCGCGCTGCACGCGACAGTGGGATACCCTTCGACCTATGTTCCGGTGTAGTTTAATTTGTTAAATTCATACACATACCATATAGATAGGCACAAGATTGAAAATGATTCCCGACAGATGGCGCTCGCGCTTTGCGCTCGCCCGCCTCCCTTGTTAGCTGATACACGCACTTGGTTTTATGCACATACTTTCTTAAATAACTTCTGTGTTTATTGTCCGATCGGATTGCAATTTGGAGTGTACGTAGATATTTCATTCAGCTTAGTATATGTTAAAGTCAGAAAGTTGTATCTTTTATACAGCGCATACAAATTAAGTTCAAAAATTAAATTATTGATTTGCGGGGGCGGTGGGCGTGGCACCTAACATTTGAAATAAACTTGATCAGCTTATAGTACACAGGAGTCTTTCTGCCAAATTTGGTAACTCTAGCTTTTATATTAGCTGAGATCTGTGCGTTCACACAGACAGACGGACAGACGGACAGACGGACAGACGGACAGACAGACAGACATGGCTCAATCGACTCGGCTTGTGATCCTGAGCAAGAATATATATACTTTATGGGGTCTCCGACGCCTCCTTCTGCCTGTTACATACATTTGCACAAAGTTAGTATACCCTTTTTTGACCATTTTCAATGGTCGAAGGGTATAAAAAGCAGTCCGTAACACAGTTAATAAATTATGTTTGTGGTTGCGGCAATGAGATCTTCCTTCCTTCTGGGGGGATCATAGGTGGGGGCGAAACTGCCGTGGGAAAACGGAACTCCGACGCGAAAACAATGCGATATAAATGAGACAATTCGGTTCGCGTGGCGTTCACTTCACTTTTATTTTCCAACTATTCTTATGTACAATGTAAATATAGCTTAAGCAATAACAAATCGGCGAGGAGATCCAGAAAGTTATACTTAACTTTAAAAAGGATCCCGCCGAAAGGAAAACACATCCAAAGTACTTCAGCGAGAGAATCGCAGCTTTGGAGTCCCACCAGCAAAATTTCGAATTAAATGATGAAAAAATTCGCATGAATTTGCAAGGAGCAACGGTGGAACATGAGTACTTCAGTGGGAAGTACTTTGAAGTAATAATAAACGCGACGAGTGAATATATAGATATATTCAAGAAACAAATGCGTGTTCTGGAAATGGTCGCTGAATCAACAGATGAAAGCGAGATCCAGCCCATGATTCGGGAACAACAAGTTTTGCTCAACAGTCTTGAGCGTATCATGAACATGATGACTTAAGAAACTTAAGCTGGTTTCAAGCCAATAATAGCACAATATTGGAATGATATTCAAAATATCCATGTGCAAATTTATAAGAGGTTTGCAGAATCAGTTAGTCTCGGTTACAACCCTACAAATTACCTTACGGCCGAGATGGCTGTGGTCACAAACCTAGCAGCATGTGATGTAAATATATCACAGGTGAGGGAGCTTCCAATACCATCACAAGCCGCACTTCCACTACCAAAGGTCTCCATCCCGAAGTTTGATGGAGACTACCTCAAATGGCAGCAATTTCATGACATGTTCAAGAATATGATTCATGAAGGTACTTCAATACCCATTATTCAAAAAATGTGGTATCTAAAAAATCATGTAATTCGCGATGCAGAAAGACTCATACGCCATCTTTCACTGACTAAAAGAAATTACACCACAGCATGGAATATGCTGGAAGAAAAATTTAATAACAAGCGAGTGCTCAGTACAGCACTAATATAGAGGTAACTAGATCAACCCGCAACGACTAGTAACGATGCAAACTCTGTAAAGGCAATGCATGATAACATTAAAGAAACGTTATCAGCGCTTAGCAACATTGGGATACCGACAAACCAATGGGACCGACTTCTGCTATGCATTCTTACAAAGAAGATGGATAGACAGAATCATGTTTTGTATGAACAATCCATACAAAATACTCTGCAAAATCAGTCGATCAGTGAATTCCTCGCATTCTTTGAGCAAAGGTTCCTTACATTGGAAGCCAATAACACAGACAAATATAAAGTCAAACACAACACGTGTGCTTCAGTAGGATCAGAACAAAACTTTATATGCTACTTTTGCAAAAAACCGAATCATAGCATTTTTATACAATTCGACCATTGAAAATGGTCAAAAAAGGGTATACTAACTTTGTGCAATATATGTAACAGGCAGAAAGAGGCGTCGGAGACCCCACAAAGTGTATATATTCTTGCTCAAGATCACTATTCGAGTCGATTGAGCCATGTCTGTCTGTCTGTCCGGATGTCCGGATGTATGGATGACCAGATGAACACACAGATCTCAGCTATTATAAAAGCTAGAGACACCGAAATTGGCATGAAGGTTTCTGTGTACCAGGCGCAGATGAAGCTTATTTCAAATGTTGGGTGCCATGCCCACCGCCCCCGCAAATCAATAATTCAATTTTTGAACTCAATTTGTAAGCGTTGTATTAAAGATAAAACTTTCTGATTTTAACTTATACTAAGCTGATAGTTATATCTACGTGTCCTCTAAATTGCAATCCGATCGGACAATAAACACAGAAGTTATTCAAGAAAGTATGTGCATAAAACCAAGTGCTTGTGTCTAATAACAAGGGAGGCTGGCGAGCGCCATCTATCGAGAATAATTTCAAACCAGTAAGAAAAGCAAAAGTCGCGCTGCACGCGACAGTGGGATACCCTTCGACCACTAAGCAATGAACACATAGAGGCCTCAAACAGCGTCAGAGCTGCTTGATACCGATTTTTCGGGCCTGCCACCCCAGAGAAGAAGAAGCATTGAGAATAAACGCTCGACCGGGGTAGCTCGAGTGCATAGCATCAAAACTGCTTCAGTCGCACAACGGCACCGGAACGATAAGCATGCGCGTACTTCTTTGCGCTGTGCGATCGTTTCCATGTGTGCGTGTATGTATGCACAAGCTCGCATATGAATGTATGCGTTGCTTGTGAAGTTTGTCAACAGCGAAATGCTTCGGCCAGCGCACTGGCAGCCTGAAGTCAATTTTGTGTTTCGGCGTCGAGAGCCTAGAGACTGAGGCACAGTGGGCAAAAATGGTTATCTTGGGGCGAAAATTTTATAACACGAAAACATGTGGCTTGTATAATGAGGATAATTTTATTTTGTAGATATATATTTATGTATTCAGAATTTTTTAGTTTTGATTCATAAATTTGTCAAAATAAGTAAAAATATAAACAAAAAAATAAAAATAAAGTTGTTGCACAACTATTTTTCATATTATAAATTTGATATAAAAAATATAATATAATTATGAATATTTAATCTATCTACTCAATAAATTATGAATACACATGTTTTCAGATGTTAAAAGTTATTGCCGCCAAATAGCCATTTTGGCTCACTGTAATTCGGTTTCTTAGCTCTCGATGACAAAGACAAAAACAAACACACAGTTGATTTCACGCTGGCCAGGCGCGTAGCTAAAAGTGCGCAGGGTGCCCGGTACAGAAGGGCTTTGAACAGTCAGGGGCTCACGGTTACCAAACATAAAAATGTTATTAATGGGGATATATTTGTACAATTTAATTCCTTTGGTAAACACATATATATTTATTAATTAATGTAATTTAAGTAGGAGTTACTGATAAGTATTGCACAGGGGCCCGTAAAACCCTAACTACGGCCCCGTGCCTCAGTCTCTAGGCTCTCGACGCCGAAACACAAAATTGACTTCAGGCTGCCAGTGCGCTGGCCGAAGCATTTCGCTGTTGACAAACTTCACAAGCAACGCATACATTCATATGCGAGCTTGTGCATACATACACGCACACATGGAAACGATCGCACAGCGCAAAGAAATACGCGCATGCTTATCGTTCCGCTGCCGTTGTGCGACTGAAGCAGTTTTGATGCTATGCACTCGAGCTACCTCGGTCGAGCGTTTATTCTCAATGCTTCTTCTTCTCTGGGGTGGCAGGCCCGAAAAATCGGTATCAAGCAGCTCTGACGCTGTTTGAGGCCTCTATGTGTTCATTGCTTAGTGCTTCGACCTATGTTCCTATATATGTACACGAATACATATGCACATGCTTTAAAATTAGTCCCGACAGATGGCGCTCGTGCCTCGCGCTCGCCCGCCTCCATTGTTAGCTGATACAAGGACCTGGTTTAAGGCTCACACTTTCTAAAATAACTTCTGTGTTTATTGTCCGATCGGATTGCAATTTGGAGAATACGTAGATATTTTATTCAGCTTAGTATATGTTAAAGTCAGAAAGTTGTATCTTTTACGCAGCGCTTATAAATTGAGCTCAAAAATTAAATTACTGATTTTCAGTGGAGGTGGGCGTGGCACCCCACATTTGAAACAAACTTGATCTGCGCCTGGTACACAGAAACCTTCATGTCAATTGATGTCTCTTCCTCTTATAATAGCTGAGATCTGTGTGTTCATCTGGTCATCCATACATCCGGACAGACAGACAGACATGGCTCAATCGACTCGAATAGTGATCTTGAGCAAGAATATATACACTTTGTGGGGTCTCCGACTCCTCTTTCTGCCTGTTACATACATTTGCACAAAGTTAGTATAGCCTTTTTTGACCGTTTTCAATGGTCGAAGGGTATAATCATGTGCATATGTATATAATACGTGTTCACAGCGGATATCGAAAAAATGTATCGCCAAATGTGGATGCACCCAGAAGATCAACACCTACAGATGATTATATGGAGAAGTGATCCATCGGAAGAAATGAAAAACTACAGACTAAAAACTGTCACATATGGAACAAAGGCAGCTCCATATATGGCCACAAAATGTCTGCAATATTTAGCAACAAGGGCGATGCGAGAATATTCTTTAGGAGCGGAAACACTTAAGAGCGACTTCTATGCGGATGATTGTATTACAGGCGCAGAAACAATCCCTGAAGTCTTCCAGAAACAACGGGAAATTAACCAGATTTTATCAAAATCTGGATTCAAGCTGTGAAAATGGTGTGCAAAGCACAATCAATTACTACTTGGTTTGCCTAAAGAAGACATTACACCCAACGTTCATCTGGAAGATGCAGCATATGAGGAGTGCAGCATTAAATCACTGGGAACTACATGGAACCCAAATTTGGACAAATTATGCTGCACAACACAAACTAGCAAGAAGGAAATAATAACAAGGCGAGATGTTGTCTCGGAAATCTTCAAAATATTTGACCCACTGGGATTAATTACGCCAGTGGTAATCAAAGCAAAAATCTTCATGCAGGAACTGACTAGACAAGGATATCAGTATGATGAAGAATTACCACAACCACTGCAGAAGGAGTAGAAGCAATATCGAGAGGATCTCAAGGTTCTTAACGAAATCAAAATTGACAGACATGTCTATTAGAAGCCAGTTCCTGTCCAAAAGGAAATTCACATTTTTGGACGCATCAGAAAAGGCATATGCGGCGGCAGTGTACATTTGCTTCATTCACAAGGATAAACGAATAAGCGTTCAACTATTATACGCTAAGTCCCGACTAGCACTGCTCAACGCTATTACACTTCCTCGATTGGAATTAAAAGCTGCCGTTCTAGGAGCAGAAATAACAAGCAGGATTAAGGAACAGCTATCCTTGGAGACCATACCTACGTATTATTGGTCAGATTCAGAAATAGTACTATCCTGGATCAACAATCAGAAAACGATGAAACACAAATTCGTAGCCATCAGACACGTCAATACAAAAGGAATGGAGACATATCCCAAGCGCACACAACGCTGCTGATGTCGCATCAAGGGGAATAACTGCTTCAAAGTTCAAGGATCACAGCTTGTGGTTCTATGGTCCACTATTTCTGCATGGACCTCCATCGACATGGCCATCACCGTTTGTAGCAAATCCAAGGTAGTCCCTGAAGTCGTCTTAGCAGCAACTAAATCAGAAAAATTGATTCACACAATCAATCAATAGTTGCATATATGATGCGTCTTCGAAAACGGCAAGCCAACTACAATTGGAAGAAATAAATGAAGCACAGAAGATAGTCATTCGGAACATTCAACAAAATGGCTTCATGGCAGAGTTTAAGGATCTCAAGAAAAATCGTGAAGTGGACAGACACAGCAGCTTAAATGCTCTAGCACTGTTCAAGCACTAGCATGAACATGTAATAGCACTGCACTGTACAGTACGACACTGTACTGCACTACACTGCTGTGCTATCGGCAAGACTATCAAGGATATTGTCTCATGCAGCGATCCCTTATCTGTGTTTACGACCGGCTACAATATTTTATGACTTCACGTACACACATGTTTACGATAAAAATAACCACCGCGGTTTCTTACAACACCGCCTTAGATTCTAAGATGTAACGTTCGATGTGATAGTTGCAGAGGCCATTGCACATATAGGCCGCAGAGATCTGCCAACTGACACACTCGGGGAAGGAATATAAGCGGACGGAATCCTCTTGTGCCTTTAGCTCTTCGGCGTGGGGTGAGTTGTTGCTTCATTCCTTCTACCCTATTTACATAAACATTTATTTTATAGGAATCCTACAGAAACTACCGATGGGAGCGATCTCCGGAAACACAAGTAAAAACCAGTAAGAAAAGCAACAGTCGCGCAGCACGCGACAGTGGGATACCCTTCGACCTATGTTCCTATGTATGTAGACATATACATATGCACAAACTTTGAAATTATTCTCGACAGATGGCGCTCGCGCTTCGCGCTCGCCCGCCTCCCTTGTTAGCTGACACAAGCACTTGGTTTTATGCTCATACTTTCTTAAATAACTTCTGTGTTTATTGACCGATCGGATTACAATTTCGAGAATACGTAGATATTTTAATGAGCTTTGTATATGTTAAAGTCAGAAAGTTGTATCTTTTATACAGCGCTTAAAAATTGAGTTCAAAAATTAAATTATTAATTTGCGGGGGCGGTGGGCGTGGCATCCAACATTTGAAATAAACTTGATCTGCGCCGGCTACACAGAAATGTTCATGCCAAATTTGGTAACTCTAGCTCTTATAATAGCTGAGATCTGTGTGTTCATCTGGTCATCCGGACATCCGGACATCCGGACAGACAGACAGACATGGCTCAATCGACTCGGCTAGTGATCCTGAGCAAGAATATATATACTTTATGGGGTCTGCCACGCCTCCTTCTGCCTGTTACATACATTTGCACAAAGTTAGTATACTCTTTTTTGACCATTTTCAATGGTCGAAGGGTATAACAACTGAATGCAAAATCAGCCGGAACTCAAAGAACCGGACTAGGACAATTCTAAAAGAGGAGACTGCAACTATATTTATAAATGGCGGTGTCTAAGGTAATATTCGACGCCGCGGTCTCTTAAGAAAAATTATTGTACCTACAGATACCCTAACAAAGATCCGACTGTTAATTTAAGTTGCCATGTCTACCCAGGAAATTTTATAAATTTAGTAACTCATGTTAGATTCAATATTTATTCACAATTTATTCTTATATATAATTGACCCAAAAGGGCAAGCATTAAACTGCCAATTCAAATTCAAATTTATATCGTATATCATTATTTGTATTCTATAAGCTAAATCATCGCAACAGCTCTAGTATTTATCGCCACCATTAAACTGCAGTGGTTCGATATGTGTATGTCGCTACTTAAAAAAAAACTTTGTCTTATAACTATCAACAATGTACTAAAATAATTATATATTATTTATAATGAAATACATGATTGCATATGCTCCATTGTTTTGGTGAGATTTTTTTAGTATTTAATTTGGCCACGAACCGGGCACATTATTATCGATGGGTATATCGAAATTAAACGGATTTAGTTTGCCATCAATAGGTTTTCATATATTCAAACAGACAACAGCAAAGAGGTACGGATTTTTTTTTCTATGTTTTGTTTTGTGTATAAAGTATATCTGTATTAGTTACTGTATTGTTAATAATTGTTCCCTTTTTTTCCTTTTCTATTTTTTTTCACTCTTCTCTATGGAGCATGGCCAATTAAAAGGATAATAATTTCTACATATGTGTAAAGTATAAAATACTCATGCATGGCAGAGGTGCCTGCAGTGAGACTGCATAATTATTTTCGGGATGTTTTTTTTTGTTTTTGGTCGTTTTTGTTTTTTTTAATGAGTTGGTGTCGTAGTACTCACACGTTTGCAGCAACTCTAGCGTTGAAAGGCCTTCCAGCGGTGTAGTTGATGTGATAGAAAGCTTACTATTTAAAGGGGACATATATAGAAATATTATTCTACGGCAATTGGGATACCAATTTAACAATTTTGCTTATTTGGATTTCTTGCATCTTTTGTTGCTTGTGTTTTTTTTTTTTTTTTGAATTTATAATGTATTGCTCTTTGTTGTTTACTCTATTTTTCTTTGCTTGTTTTGGTCTACGAAGGGACACTTATAACACAAAAGTTTTAATTTAATTTTTTGTACCATAGGCCCTATTCATTTTGTTTTAGGTTGGGTAATTATATAATTAATATAAGATGTTTCTTTCTGGTGGTGATCCCGGCTCCGGTGTTTGACAGAATTTCGGCAGAGAGAAGTATCCCTCGGTTCAGACTACGCCGACGCTGATTCCTTTGGCGCAAATAGGGACGCCTCGCTGACTCAGGGCCTTGTAGCGCAAGATCGGCTGCGGAAGGAATGGAGGACAGCGACGCTGCGAGTAGCTGGCGGTATATAGCCGTAGTCAAAAAAGATTGGAGTCCAGCGCGTTGCGCAGGCGTGTTGGGCAATATGGCCAACTCAATCTGCCTATAGATTGAGGCAACAACGAAACGAAGCAGCTACACTGTGGAAAAACTATCCGTTAACACTAACTCTGTAGAGCTGGTCAGTTTTCTGACATACCTGGGTGTAAAAAAAACATCCAACGGATTGTTTAAATATGCCTTTTTACCCACACATTGAGGTGGGAGGCGAAGGTGTTGGCAAACACTGCTTTATCGGCCGAAGACAATTCGTTAATTTAATTTAATTAACGGCTGATGCACTTTTTATTTTCACTACTGCACTGAACTCAGCTACACTGCGCTGGACTTGTTATGTACGGGTAACCACAATTGAAAAGAACGAGAAAACCTCGTGTGAGCCTTTTATACTGAAAATTTCCAACAAAGTTTCAGCTTCTTCTTATTAATTTTGTTTTTGGAAATTATTCAGAGTTGGTGAAGTTGGGTGTGCTTTGATCAGCTGATTACTCCCCCAGGGATTAATCATCATCAGCATTAAGTCAAGGTCAGCCCCTAAGTATACCGTACCCAAACCTCAAGGTCCCGTGTCCCAAAATTAATTAATATGCACTGCTTGCTTAACTCTGAGACCTTGTGGCCTAACAACACCGAAAATAAGAATAATTAGTGTCATCTATTATTAAATCTGTAGTATATAAATTGCTATATTTATAAGAATATACATTATACTTATTTTTTTTCCATGTTACGATTATTTTGGAGTGAAATAAATTTACACGTATAAGCGTGGATGAAAGCTTCATCATTTATTTTTATTATAATAAACCAACAAGGTTTATGGGGCTTGTTTATTCAATTTTTTACGTTCCCATATTTCTTAGTATTTTTTACTAAATAATTAAATGTATTTCTTAAGTCAATTATTATTTGCCTTAATTAATACTAGGTGCGGACTGCTTGCGCAGTAGGTTTTAATTTCTCCTGATTCACCCTGTGAGTTATCGGAAAAACAATCTGGCAACCCGGTGAATTGTCTGAAATTATGACAACCCTGCGTGGCGCGGCCAACTTCGTGTTATTTTGATTCCACAATTGGAATAATAAAATTTTTATTATGGCCTTCTGCCCTTATTTAAGCTTATTTACAAGCTTATTTAAGACAAAAAAAAAACTATTTTGGATGAGGCAAGCGCCTCTGACGAGAGTGGACCTATGACGGGCGTGGGTTCCACGGCAGGAATTCACAAGATGTCAGAAATTAATAAGGGTATGCCGTGAATTCACTGAACTTCCCATATATTAATAAAAGTTTTTATTTTTTCAGCTTAATTTGGTTTGTATATGGTGCGTTGGCCAGTGTTTTAACACGAAAGGCCTCCGCGCAGAATCGGGACAGAGGATTTTGGTGCGCAGAGCGTTTGCAAAAAAATGCAAATCGCCGCCACGGAAATCCACCAACGTTTCATGCCTGTATGTACATAGGTACGTATATGGATAACACCCTGGCCGTGGATAATTAGGCGCCTTATGGCAAATGACCAAGTTGTCATCACCGAGGGAAAATTAAATAGTATCGCACGTAACTACACTTTATGCCCCTTTTTACATTTTACTTTTCTAATTCTAAATGTACGATTCTTTTTCATGCCTACGCAATTGTGAATATGCCTCTGTATACATACATTTATGTACATACATTGAGGGTACATATTGACCCAATTGCTGAACCGTAAGTACGGCATAGCCGCAATGCTTTTATTCTTGTCTGGACGAGTTACCTTTATCATAGGCAATTGATTAGCATCGTTGTCAGCCGGTGATAGAACAGTTGGCTTCATTCCAATGGAACGCTCTAATAGGGCGGGACATTACACCACCCGATAATATTCCTTTCTTCTTAGAATGTAATATTAGCGGGAATTAGATACGTATATCTTTTGCGTGAAATGTACCTATTTCTTTTCCTTGTAAGTTTTCTAGTTTGTAATAGCAATTCCCTAGCTTTTGCCGGACTCTACATTTTAGAAACTGAGGACCCAATTTCGCGTTAAAGTTTTGTGAAAACTTGCTTTGCGCAAAACTACGACAGTACACTTCTTGTCCTTCTTTAAAAGAAACAGGCTTCGCTCTTAAATTATACTGGGTGACATTACGATCATACGCACGGCGTATATTAGCTTGTATGTCCTTTCTTAAAAGTGCTATATTATCTGATCTCGATATGGGCACTAATGGCTCCTCAAGCAGAGATAATTCTTTTAAAAGTTTATAATCTGAGCCATGAGTAATCATATCCAGACCAAATAATGCACGATAGGGGGAACATCCAAGAGATTGATGCAGGGCAGATCTGAGTGAATATGAAATGCTTGTGAGATGCATATCCCACTCGCGTTGATCGTGTTTTAAATATGATCTCACCGCAGCCAATAAAGAACGATTTACTCGCTCGGCAGCATTACTCTGGGGAGAGTATAAAGCTGTATATACGTGATTGATACCTAATTCGGTAAGAAACGCGTTAAATTCGGCTGCCTTAAACTGACTACCATTATCGCTGATTATTGTTTCGGGTACGCCAAAACCTATGAAAAATATGGTACAGCACGAAATCTTGTATTTCCAATGAAGTACATTTTTTTAGCGGCTGCAGCCAATGAAATTTGCTGAAGTGGTCAAGAACAATAAGCAACCCCACATGTCCTTGTTTGCTTCGCGGATATGGTCCTATTAAGTCAATATATAATCGTTGAAATGGGCGACAAGAGGGTATTAAAAAATAAACTTTTCTTTTCCCTCCTTTTTTAAAGTACAATTTTGTCCTTCCTTCACTTTTTTTCCTATCCCATGAGTTTTTTGGTTTTTTAATTTTTTTTTTTCTCTTTTTTCCTTTTTTTACTGCTTTCACTATTTTTTTTTTTTATGACCTCACCTAACTTTTTTTTTTGGTTGTAAGGAATCGTTCGCTGCTTCTTCTTACGAACCATGAAAAAGTAAAAAAATAAAAAATAATAAATGAAAGGAAAAAAACCCCCCCCCCCTTTTTTTTCTACAACACCGCATTTTTTATTAATAATCTGTTATTAATAACCCCAAGAGTAGAGAGGTATAATCTTCTCCCAAAAGTAAAAAAATAACTTATAAATTTTTTTATTATTTTTTTTCTTAACAGGGTACATGGGCTCCCATAGGTGGACGAAGGCTATAGTTCGGTGATTTGCTTTGCTTGCATACATCACACGCACGTATATAGTCTCGTACATCCTTGGATAGTCCAGGCCAAAACAGATGACGGCGTAACTTCTCAATTGTCTTTTGCATGCCCGCATGAGCAGAAGTAAGACTGTCATGAGCTTGTTGCAGAGTCTCTGAACGCAGACTCTCTGGAACCCAGAGTTTCCATGAAAGTTTTTCTTGCGCCTCGTCTCCTTCGGCATGTTCGGTTCGGCAGTATAAATACTGATCTACTAGCTTTATATCGGGGAATTTTAACTGGTTTTTGCTATAGTGTTCTTTTAATTTCACATATGCATCCTCTTCGAAGGCTGGCGATTGGAGATCAATCACTGGACTCATGTCTAGAGCTGCAATTTCAGCTTCGGGGAGCCTAGACAAAACATCTGGAACGATGTGATCTTTTCCTTTCCTGTGTGAGAAGGAAAATTTAAATTGTTGTAGACGGAAAATCCAACGTGCCAGTCTACCAGCAACATTTTGTTGGCGCATGAGCCAAAGGAGACTGGAGTGATCCGTCACAACTTCGAATTCTTGCAACTCTAAATAGCAACGAAATTTTTCAATCGCTAATATAATAGCTAGACACTCTCGTTCAGTCACGCTGTAATTTCTCTGAGCTCGACTTAGCTTTTTCGACATAAACGCAATAGGCCGTTCGGATTGGTCATCTGACAGCTGCACTAGCACGTCCCCAATGCCAAAGTCACTTGCATCGCAATGGAGATAAAACTTCTTATTAAAATCGGGATTGATAAGTATTGGAGCCGAAGTCAACACTTGTTTTAGTTTGTCCATGGCCACTTGAGCATCCGTCGTCCATTCAAACTTCTTGTTCTTTGATAACAAGTCCGTAATCGGACACGTCAAATCAGAGAAACTGGGAATGAATCGACGGTACCACCCACAAACGCCTAAAAAGCCTCGAATTTGTTTTAAATTCTTTGGCGGCGGAAAATTCACAATACAAGAAACTTTAGCGGGGTCCGTGCAGATGCCACCACTACCAATAACGTAACCTAAATACGTTATGCTGGTTACACAGAATTGACTTTTAGCCAAGTTAAGAGTTAAATTGGCTTTTCGAAATTGTTCTGCCAGTCGAATTAGAATTGCAAGATGAGTTGTGAAATTATCCGACACAACACACAGATCGTCTTGGTACCCGAAAACACAATAGCGCAAATCAGGTGGTATTATCTGATCCATGAGCCGGCACATTGTGGAAGGCGCGTTGCATAACCCGAATGGCATCACTTTGAATTGATATAAGGGTCGGCCAGGGACGGTAAATGAAGTTAAAGCTTTCGAATCCTCGCTCAGCTGAATTTGCCAGTAAGCGTCTTTGAGGTCTAGTTTGGTAATAATGTTGGCCTTCGGAAGTCGAGAAAATATTCCATCGATGCTGGGTAAAGGATATGCATCCTTTTTAGTGGCGTCATATTTAAGACGATTTATTCCTAGTTTTTCAAAAATGTTAAGATCAATACGAACTCGTTAAACAAGAATTTAAGTTTAAAATGGATGATAGATGTTTTGAAATTTTTGAGTATCTACTCGTTTCAATGTAGGAGACTGTTATGACGTCCTTTACACGTAAAACAGCAACAACAGTGAGAGCTTGGTGAATCTCTCAGCTGATGCCCCCTGGCGAAACAATTAAGTCCGAGTTATGCTTTTCTTTGAGACACTTTAGAAAATGAGGACATAAGCGGATCGGATGATTTTTAATAGACCAAATAAAACCAGTAAGAAAAGCAACAGTCGCGCGGCACGCGACAGTGGGATACCCTTCAACCTACGTTCCTATGTATGTACACATATGCATATGCACATGATTTAAAATTATTCTCGATAGATGGCGCTCGCGCTTCGTGCTCCCCTGCCTCCCTTGTTAGTAGACACAAGCACTTCGTTTTATGCTCATACTTTCTTGAATAACTTTTGTGTTTATTGTCCGATCGGATTTCAATTTAGAGAATAAGTAGATATAACTATCAGCTTAGTATATATTAAAGTCCGAAAGTTTTATCTTTAATACAACGCTTACAAATTGAGTTCAAAAATTAAATTATTGATTTGCGGGGGCGGTGGGCGTGGCACCCAACATTTGAAATAAACTTAATCTGCGCCTGGTACACATAAACCTTCATGCCAAATTTGGTGTCTCTAGCTCTTATAATAGCTGAGATCTGTGTGTTCAACTGGTCATCCGGACATCCGGATAGACAGACAGACATGGCTCAATCGACTCGGCTAGTGATCCTGAGCAAGAATATATATACTTTGTAGGGTCTCCCATGCCTCCTTCTGCCTGTTACATACATTCTCACTTAAACGCTAAAACAAGTGAAAAAGCTAATTCCATTGTAGCTTAGTTAAAGAATTCTTCGAAAATAAATGTCTTCTGATCAACAGTCTTAACCATCAGTCTGGCTCTGCCTTAAAAGAGCTTTAGAGCACCATCCACCAGTTCGTCAAAACTGCCCAAAATAAGTTTATCATTATGGAAACAGTCCTTAGCTAACAAGGTTAAATACCCTCCTGGGAGGATATGAATACCTTCCTAAGAGAACGTTACCGAACATTTGAAGCAATTGACGAAGTAAGAACCTCCACATCCTCCCGTCCAAAGCAAACAAAAGTTCAGTATACATCGAAATAATAATTTGTATACCCTTCGACCATTGAAAATGGTCAAAAAAGGGTATACGGAGGCGTGGCAGACCCCATAAAGTATATATATTCTTGCTCAGGATCACTAGCCAAGTCGATTGAGCCATGTCTGTCTGTCTGGATGTCTGGATGTCCGGATGACCAGATGAACGCACAGATCTCAGCTATTATAAAAGATAGAGTTACCAAGTATGGCAGGAAGACTCCTGTGTACTATAAGCTGATCAAGTTTATTTCAAATGTTAGGTGCCACGCCCACCGCCCCCGCAAATAAATAATTTAATTTTTGAACTCAATTTGTAAGCGCTGTATACAAGATACAACTTTCAGACTTAAGCTCATTAAAATATCTACGTATTCTTGAAATTTCTATCCGATCTGACAATAAACACAGAAGTTATTTAAGAAAGTATGTGCATAAAACCAAATGCTTGTGGTAGGCCATCTGTCGGCAATAATTTAAAAGTATGCGCCTTTGTATATGTGTATGAATTTTACAAATTAAACTACACCGGAACTTAGGTCGAAGGGTATCCCACTGTCACGTGCCGCGCGACTGTTGCTTTTCTTACTGGTTATACCCTTCGACCATTGAAAATGGTCAAAAAAGGGTATACTAACTTTGTGCAAATGTATGTAACAGGCAGAAGGAGGCGTCGGAGACCCCATAAAGTATATATATTCTTGCTCAGGATCACAAGCCGAGTCGATTGAGCCATGTCTGTCTGTCTGTCCGTCTGTCCGTCTGTCTGTGTGAACGCACAGATCTCAGCTATTATAAAAGCTAGAGTTACCAAATTTGGCAGAAAGACTCCTGTGTACTATAAGTATATTTCAAATGTTAGGTGTCACGCCAACCGCCCCCGCAAATCAATAATTTAATTTTTGAACTTAATTTGTAAGCGCTGTATAAAAGATACAACTTTCTGACTTTAACATATACTAAGCTCATTAAAATATCTACGTATTCTCGAAATTGCAATCCGATCGGACAATAAACACAGAAGTTATTTAAGAAAGTATGTGCATAAAACCAAGTGCTTGTATCAGCCAACACGGAAGGCGGGCGAGCGCAAAGCGCGAGCGCCATCTGTCGGAAATAATTTAAAAGCATGTGCATATCTATATGTGTACATACATAGGAACGTAAGTCGAAGGGTATCCCACTGTCGCGTGCAGCGCGACTGTGGCTTTTTTCTATTTTTTTATAATATCTTTCGGGATATGGGAAATTAAAAGAATTTCATTTGTGTCAGTGTTGGAGCGCTGCAGCTTTAACTAATAGATTAGATACTAAATAGATACTTTTAAACATACTAATTGAATTACATTTAAATACATACAATACATAAAAACGTTAAGTGAAATAACATAACGTGTAAAACAAACAACTCTAATACTCTGTTAACGCTCGTCTTTGCTTCGGCTGTTTAATCCGCTGCAAGGGGGCCAAAGAGAGTAACTATTGTATACTAGAATTAGTCTTGTATTCATCTTGAGCAAATGAACTGCGATTATATTGTAACACCAATAATCTTTTAATACCGGGTCAAAGTAATTTCGTTTTCGTTATATTTCGGATTTGAAAAACTTTTCAGATTTTTCATTGGCGCCCGAGCAGGGACATGATTAATATTTATTTTCGTTGATTATTGGTGGTGTAAATTCGGTTTTCGCGTTTTTAAGTGCCAAGAGATGTCAATCATATGTACATATACATATAAATTCCCTAAAGCCTTTGAACTAAACAAATAAAATAAAGCAACTTCACATTCGTTACATATTAAAATTTAATTTTCGGAATTTGCTGGTTACATTTGTTGTATTGCAGTTTTGTACAACAATTTAGAATTGTTGCTGCAATTGTTGAACACAAAGTTCAAAGTCGCTTACTCGGTCATTGAACTTTCGCTCTTTGCTTGTTCCGCTTTGGTGGTAGCGGCTGTGAGATTACAGCTATTTTTCTTCTGTTCTGCTTAGCAAAGAAGTCGACTGATCTCGGTGCATTGAGTGTTCCGTTATTTCGTGTAGCCGTTTGTTCCGTTAATTGTTTGCCTTCGCAGCTGAGCACTTACATCCTACGTAGCTTATACCCTGTACACATAATTTTTCTTGTTGAATACTGGATATCGCGTAGCATTTATTCCCATTAAAGTTCGTAAGCTAGTAAAGTTAAGTTACTAATCATGGGCAATGAAGAAGATTCCAAATCAGCAAGCAGCTCTAAGCGTATGGCAAAAAGTGGTTCAAGCATTAGATCGGCTGAAATTTGATATTGAGCGCATGAAGACTTCGTTTGAGCAAAAAACAATATCTTTTGAAAAAACACAGCTCGAGTGTCGTCTTGAGATTTTAG